>CM039485.1:3321835-3583887 GCA_022433065.1 Begonia loranthoides
TGGGTCAGTGAGAGTGGTAATATGGGCTGGTCAGTCGGCCATTAGGGCTTAAACTGGGCTGAGTCTGTGATTGTGGGATGGGCTTCGCTTGGCTAACTTAACTGGGTTGGGTGAGGTTGCTAGGCTGGGCCAGGTGGGTTGGGTGGGTCATTGTGCTGGGCTGGGTCAGTGAGAAAGTAGTATTATGGGTTGTCTGAGTCATTGTGCTGGGCTGGGTTACTGAGAAGGTAGTATTATGGGTTGGGTCAGTGGGCTTGGGTTGGTGGTGGTGTTGCTTGACTGGGCTCAAACTAGGTGGGCTTTCTCATTGGTGGGCTAGGTCAGTGGGTCGATGATCTGGTGTCCATGTAGGGACGAGGGGCGGGCTTGATCTGTGGAGTGGTAGACAGGGTCAATGGGACGGTGGTGGGCTTTTATCGGGTTAGTGAGTTGACATGCCAAGGTTGGGTCAATAGGCTGGAGTGTTGGTCTGGGTCAACGAGAGATGGGCGTATTCTGTTTGTGGGAGAGGTGGTGAGCTGAAGTGTGGGGGATGAGTCAATAGGCCATTAAGATTAGGGTGCTAACTGGTTGGGGTGGCTGTTAGCTTGGCTGGGAAGGTGGGTTAGATATTGGGCTGGCTAAGTCAGTAATAACGTGGGCTTGGTCAGCGGGTTGATCGGCATGGTAAGTTGGGCTGGGTCAGTCATGTGTTGTGGGCAAGGCCATTGTGGTGGATTGGGTGAGTGGGGAGTTTTTGGGATTTTTAGTGGCTGATTTGGGTTCGGGTGGGCTTACTTGGGCTAGTCTTGGCTGGAGTGGGGTTTGCTCGTTAATTAATCAATGGGCTAGTCTCGTTCATTCTTGACAACAGTTATCATCTACTCTACTTTTCTGCTTCTACTAAACACAGGAGGATTCTAGGAGAAAATAATTATACAGTTTTACCATCTAAAACTCCATAATCACGTACAACATTGGGGCAAGTCAAGTGGAAGGCCAGTCGTCAAATCTACACATTCTTATATTTTATTAATTTTACATGAATATGAACAACAACCACACTTACTGACGATGTCCTTCAGGCAGAGGAACCACCTTATGGAAGGGGACTGTCCTTTGTGGCAAAGACCCGTCTTTTTCGTCTTCGTCATCGTCGAATTCTAACAAGTAACTGCACAACGAAAACATGAAAATAATGTAGGAAAACTACAAATTTAATGAGTAGAGCCCAAAAGGGCAATTTTAAATGCATCTAATTTCTTTCCAATATTGGATTACTGGTAGGAATCTATGATGACAGGGAAAGAGATGAAAGAAATCACTTACTCATCTGCCTTCCTCTGAAAGTAAGGTGAACAGTTGAGGGAAGACGAGCCATGCACAATATATTAGAAGTTAGTTCCATCAAGAACTCAAACGAAAGATATTAAAAATGGGATGGTAAACTAAGCACATAACTATGAAGTAATGAAATGAAAAGGGAATTGCTGATTAAGATAATTATAACTATGATTTCACAATACTAAGGTCCATGATACTCACCTTGCGATGGCCATTAACAACAGTTGCTTTATAAAGAGCAGTGGTTCCTGGATAGACTGCTAAAACATGTCTTCCTGAAGGGAAGTCAGGGGCACTAGAAGGATCGTTTCTTTTTGGAAACGGAATAATTGCTGACACAGGTAACTTGTATTTCCTGAGAGCCGCAAAGAAGGAACCATGCATTAAACTTCTCTACATTGGCAAAAAAAAGTGCTAATTCATCACGCTGGTTGACTTGTCCATAGAAAGTAATTACCTTTGAATTCCATTCTCGTCCTCATCACCTGGCTCCTCATCTAGTACTTCAAATCTGCATATCGAGTTAAATTTTTAATCAAGAAAGATAATATCTACATTGCAAGGTTGTCAACGTTCTAAAGATCTTACTTCCTTTTTGCTTCAATAAAGTCTTGTATATCTATACATTTTATTAGATAAATAAAAATTTAGTGCAAATGATATATTCAAAATCTTTCTTAGCCAGAATTAGTGCGTGAAGTAGTGTACAACTAGCTCATCATGCCTCCAAATTAATTGCATGATGATTGAAGGCACTAATGACCAACTAGACCTTATACTTTAAAGCTGGCACCAGGGTGTTTCTAGATTAACTAGGGAGTACATCTATTTTCCAATTGAATTTCTTAAAGAGTATCGAATAGAAAAAATAGAAGACAGTCACCGGTTCATATTAGATAGACTAAGAAATTACATGAAATCAGTATATTCATAAATATATGACTTGCTCAGCGGTCAGCAGTAAACAAATAAAAATAATTTAGCATTTTACGTTTAATTAATGCAAAAAATCAGATTCAATCTCGTAAATAGTATTAAACTTACTCTCTTGTTTCTTTATCAAAATGCATCACTTTCACAACAAACCACTCGTCCTTATCAGCATCATCTGGTGTAACCCTAGCTGCTACCTGAAAATAACAGTTGATGTCAAACAGAACTGCATCTTCCCAGGCACATCAATTCTTCTACAATAGTTGCAAAGCTTTAGAACATGGATATCTCCCAAGTTAACACGTACCTGTTCACCCTTCAGACTAGCACAAGTGTCAAGTTGGCTCCTCATGGCAGGTGAAACTCTTGAAATATCTGAATCTGCCTTCATTCTTTTCCTTCTTTGTTCATTAACTTCTGAAATTCATGAATAGTTAATTGAATTAACAACATAATCTAGGTTTCTTTGATGAAAATCACTTCTACCAAATTTAACTCATGACATTGCACTGTCAAATGCATCCTAAGATTTCATTTGTACACATTAGCATAAACTCATTTTGACAAAATCTAAATTCACCTAGCTTAGCTACCATAATAACTGAAGAAAATCACAAGAACCTAATAGACATATCCCTTTTAATTATCGTAATGAGTATGAGAAAGCTTTTCAAAATCATTGCTCTCTCCAAAGCATAGATACCTATGTTTCCTTTACCTGCGTGATTTAAAGGAAATAATAAGCATATCCCTTTTAGTTATCATAATGAGTATGAGAAACATTTTCAATTTTAAGAAATCTAAATATAGACATATCTTCATTCTTGAAATGATGGGAGGACCCTTTGTGAGAGCCCATTCCTTTTATATACGCCGCAGAAAGAAGAAATCAAGTAAAATTAGTGTATAGAGTAATTTACACAATTACTTAAATAAGCATCTTGATGATTAGGTCTCAATCCAGACTCAATAAGAAACAAAATAAAAGGAAGCCAAAGGGAAGGGCTATCATATTCCTCCAGCAAAGTTATGGACTTTACTGAAATGCCCTTGATCCATGGCTCCCATTGTGTCCCAGAAAATTAAATAAAAAAAATTTAAAGCTTAGCACAAAAATCTGGGCATACCACCTATTCTTCTTCGTGTTTGCCCAGGTGGTCCACTTGGCAGCAGAGAATCTAGAAGGCTCAGTACGACATTGGAAACACTGCACTTATATTTGATACGGAAAACACCATGAGATACTATGCATACAATTAAGTCTCAATATGAGAAAGAGAATTAGAATTCAACGAATTAAATAATCTTAAAGAACAACAAATCTGACATGATTTTAGTTCATTGTTCGTCAAATAAAATATTTAAACAAAGTAGAATTATCCACCTTCATGAATTGATAATATAATACTAATAAAATGAAAATGAATAACAAGCATACGCCACTTCTTTCTCCGAAAGCTCTTTTGCATGAGTGTATAACACCTTCAATTTTGATAATGAATTGTCTCCAGGCTTTTCAACCAAATCGGGAGCTGTATAGAGGAGCAATGAGAATTAAAAAAAATGCAGTTAATCAAGCCAAAAAGGTAATCAAATTAGACTAAATACACTAGAATGGAAATGGCTCTGTAAGAAACATACAGAAAGAGAAACCTATAGCGAATGTCAGGTAGTCAAGATAATAACTAACTGCGCCTAATGATCCTAGATAAAAATCAAATTTGATAAAAAGGACAGTAAATATAGTAGAGTGGAGATGGAGCTATGAAATATAAAGAAGGATAAACACATGGAAAATGTCAGGTAATCAAGATGATAACTGATTTTTCTAGCAGCACTCATTCTTCACTGGAAGATAAAGTGGGCCACTGGGACAGCATAAGTAACTCCTGAATAAATTGCAGTTGGAGTGATAGTTCAAGCAGTGATATGGTTGCCAATAAATCAAGGAAAAAAAAATGTGATATGCCATCAAAATTCATAAATAGCATGAGTAACAAAGCATCTGTGTCACCAAGTTGATTAATTGATGTCCAATAAGACAAAGAGTACCTTAAGTGAAATGAAATGACATCTCATCTATGATATTACAAAATATTTGCTCCTTTAAAACTAACCACAGAAAGTGATCGCTTAACCATATAATTGACCGATGACACCAAGATCCTAGATTTTAAGACAACTAATATTCCTTAACGAGCATTCTCATGCAGTGAACTGTTTGATAAGACAAACTCTGCTATTCCTACGAGCATCTCTCTAGATTCTCTGAATTACATCACCGCATACTTATATTTTTTATCTACTAAAATTTAGCCTACTCAAAAAAAGGAAAGTTTCATACAATTATATTTCCATTTTTGCACATCTCACTCTTTAAATTTCCCTCGAGAGAATAAAAAATTTGCATTTTTTTACCAAAAGAATGGGCAATAAACCGTTATAAAATCTTGCTTAACTCGTGAGAATGAGACCCATCAATCATGCTCAATCAAGTAATTAATTGCTGAATCGATTAAAGAAAAACACAATGACAATCACAAATCAGAGCTAAGCATAACCAATTAATATACCACAACAGAATAAATTCACATTTGAGGCATAAATTCATAGTATAAGAAACCCCAGCCTACCGCACAATAAAAATAAAAACCAGCAATAATTAGTCCAACTGAAAAAGCAACATAACCAACGTCAAGTATAAAATTAAAAAGAAAACGAGAAACTCACCGACCTGAAGCTTCTTATGCAACTTATTGATGTCGTTGAGCACATCCTCCTGCTCCTTCCGTAATCGATCGAGCTCCTTCGAGTTTTCCAAGAGCTTTACAATGTCCGGCGAAGACATCGGTTGCCGGCGAAAAATTCAGCCACCGCAAGACTGGGGGACAGAATTATCGTCGCTGCAACACAATCTTCTCGATCACATCATCCATCGGAGCTTTCAGTTGCAATCATACCATCTTCCCCCACCTGAGTAGTAGCTCTCGAAAGTAGTTTGGAAATGCTAATTCAATAAATAGAGAAATATCCCAAAATTGCATAGTGGGAAATTAAAAACACCTAAACGACGTCATTTTTCCAACTGATTAATTAATCCAAAATTAATTTAATATGTTTTAACTAATAATTATGGGCTGTATACAGGGATTACCATTAACTGCATTTAATGCTTTTTTTTTTTAAATAAGTAATTAATTAGACTAATGGTGCCAATCGCTGGAAATGGGGCACTGGCAACGACGACGGCTTCATTTAGGAGCGCAAGAGGTTTCGGCTTGATCTGGCTGTATCGATCTCTGCTTCAGCATTGGCTGTTCAAGTTTCTGGTCCCCAAAGTGGAGGAAAAAGATTGGCGAGAGCTGAGGAGGATGACGCTGTTCAAACTAAAATTACGGTATCCGAGAGAGATGGAGCAGCAGATCTTGTCATGGTCTTGAATCCAAGGACGGGGAAGATAAGTGATATTCAGGACCAGCGAAAAGAATGCGAATATGATCGGACGATCAAATGAAAAATGGCGTGCTACGAATCGTTTCAGATGGAGGTCATCGGTTATTTGAAGTGTTTCAAACCTCTGTAAAATTGCTGAGGAATCGCGCCAAGTAGAAGAGGAACAATTGAAGCAGCACTTAATCAATCTTCCAATTTGAGCTTCCCCTCGTGAACTCATGGCATCACTATGTCAGGATAGAATACCGAATTCAAGTATAAAAAGGTTGAAGTGAGAAATTGATAATGCAAAAAGGTGTTTATGATCGCAACCTGTAAAATTTAAAGGTTGTAGAAGATGTTAGTATCGTCTGATTTGAGGAGCTTCATCATGATAACAGTATATTGGTTCCTCTCAAGAGAACCAGAGAAGTTTAAATGAAGATGAGGGTCTGAACTGTGGCTACTGGGTTCCGTCACAACTCTACAGTTAAGTAATATCAAGTGTTCCTGAATTTTTCTCACAAACCTTTATTGTTTTCGTTTTATTTGCACAGTATGATAACTACCCTTTCGCTGCAAATTTTGGGCGAGATCATTTTTTTCTTATTGAGATTGCAATCACCAGGCATTGAACTTCAATTTCACTTTTTGGGAGCAATAATAAAATTTAGAAATTTGTCACATCCAAGTACTTTTATTGCATCTTCAGCCGTAATTTACTTTTTCACCCACCTCGGTAGAGCCTGCAACACATGTCCACTTTCAAACCTCCATTTATTCCCTTAGCATGATTGTTAGTGAAGAATGAGGTCCGGGCGTGCGTTTGTCAAATCTTGTCATCAAAATGACTAAAGAAAATTTTCAAAGTTGGTAAACAATCTCTGAGAAATTTGCAGAAAGCTTATTCGGAAGGTTTGATACTTGGAAAATTTTTACAAACTCGGAGCATTTAACTGGATTGCATGGTCCGCAGCTTGATTCATAAGAAATCATGTCCACGGCCTATGCTCTTTCAGTCTCAGATTCCCATCCCTCACCACCATTGTTTGCCATTTTTATTTTGAAAAATACAGAAAGGAAAAAGCCAACTTCAAAGACAGGAATAGCTGGCAGCTCTCCAACCGATGAATGATGATGGATCAATTCGGTAAATATCTTTCTTCTCCTTTGCCTTCTTGTCTTTAGCTTTATCATCATTTTTTTTTAATCAAGAGAAGCCTGCATGATAGGAGGCCATCTACTATTATTCATTTCAACTCAGCACGGCATCTGTAATGGCCCTTTAATTCTTCTTTTTTTAGTCTTTTTGCAAATATTTAACTGCAGATCTTTCTTAAAATGCAACTAAGTCTATTATAATGCCACTTTACGTTGATGGGTTTCATGTTTAAGTGACAACGAAGGTTAAAGACATAAAGACTTTGTCATCATCTAGGATGATCTCAATTAAGATATAGATGTTGCAGAAGCTGACAGATTAAGCCGTTGAAATAAGTTCCATGAGTTAAAGAGACTCATGGCATAGGACCATTTTGATAGAAAATCTAGGAGTCAATATCTTAGGTGGGGTAAACATGAATTTGAGCAACAATCACTTCCCATTATTTATCAATATAGACGATATATTAGATGAGGCATTGCTAATGTATTTGTGGATAGACAGTCTGATTAGTTATATGGTCCTCTAAATAATTTTTGGTTGTATTTGACTATGTGATCATATAGGATGAAGTCAAATAAGACATAGATATGTTGGAGAAACTGACAAAATTAAGTTGTCCTTTGAGTTTGATAGAATAAGAGATGTCACGTTTAAAAGGGGACTCGAAACAGAAAGGGTAGCGATCCATCCTAAAATCGGATCGAATTGTTCGACCTTTTAGCTTTTTTAAATTTATTTAAGCAGCAGAAGACTTAAATGAAATATATATTTTTTTCTACTAGTGCCCAACCAACTGGGCTATATCACATGTGTAACAGTAACATCAAGATAAAAAGATAATATATATCCGAAATAAAGTGTTAAATTAAAGGAAATTAATAAAGTATTAATACAGTGTTTTAATAAATGAGTTACGACCTCACAAATTCTTGAAATAAAATACTAAAATATTAAAATAAATACTGGCTCAATCGTGTGAAGGCAATTGACAATCTTTCAAATTAACACTTGAAGGGAATGTCGTTTGAGTGAGTTGATTAAACTTAATATAGTAAAATTTTATATTCAACAGTTATAATTTTATTGACAATGAGTGAACATATTATGAATAAAACTTTTAATTAAAAACTAAGTAAAAATCAACCAGTAGAGCAAATGTAGCAAACGTTCATTATAGTGTGATATATATATGAAATAGATCCTACATAATCTAAGCGAAAATGGAATCACTCACAAACTCCAAACATACTATGTCGTAGACATATAAATAAAGGGGATATTCGACGATCGCTAAATTCATGAAATAACACCCTAATCAAGTTTAGGATTTTGCACTTAGGGACACAACATAGTTAGTTGTTTCATCACAAACTTCAAACATACTATGTCGTAGACATATAAATAAAGGGGATATTCGACGATCACTAAATTCATGAAATAACACCCTAATCAAGTTTATGATTTTGCACTTAGGGACATAACATAGTTAGTTGTTTTATTACTCTAGTTAACACAAACAAACACATCCTTCAACGATCGAATATGTGTACAAAAAACAAGAACTCTTCACGGGTCGATCAAACTTAGTTCACTCAACCTAGATGATCAATAAATGATGTACATACTCGAAATAAACATATCCAATGAAAATTATACATATAATATAAAAAAAATGACGGACATAAACGGACTCATAATTTTATATGAGAATGCTTGTCAAAAATAATTGTTTAAAAAGCAATGGAAATGCTGAATATGAAATAAACTTCCAAGCAACACTCAATCAAATAAGAATCCAATCGGTACAAATCCTTCACTAATTCGTTAGACCTACCAAAATATATGTATACAAATTAATTCACTTCTCAAAAATATTTTTAAAATTCTTGAAACCTATAATCAGGATAGGAATTGATGTGCCATGAGCCCGCCCTAGCCATCAATTTTATGTTATTGTTTATTTTATTTAATTTTATTTGTTAATTTGATACTTTAACTTATTTATGGTTTTTGTCATTATGATGACTATTTTAGCCCGGTTTAAGATTTGCGTTTTTGGTGGTTGAATTTTGAGTATTGAAATTGAAAATTAGAGGTTTCTCTCTGGTGAATTCTTGACGGTTGCCTCTTGGAATTGTTATCTTATTTATTCAAGAGTGGCAAACTTAAGTATGACGGTTTAGTGGAATTTCCATCTAGCTTGATTTTGGTTAGAACAAGAGCGAATTTCCATATTCATTTTCGTTTCCTTTTTTTATTTGTTATTCTGTGGATTCCTTTTCATTTGAATATTAGAGTTGTTTTTGGGGGTTTTGAAAGAAGTTTTGAACATGGTGAAGGAAGTCTTTAAAATTTTGAGGTCGAGGCTTGATTCCGAAAATCTGAAAGGCTCCCAAAAAGTTGCAAAGCGCAAGTTTAGATTCACAATTTGCCGCATCTGGTCGACTGCTACGACTCTTCCAGTCGACCGCATATTGTCCAGAGGTCGACATTTTTTGAAGATTTGTGTCTCCGGTCGTTTGTTTCCTAGCATCTGGTAGATCACATCTAGTCTAGAAGCAGTTTAATTTGAAACTGTGTATTTTTTGGTAGACCGCAATTCCACTACCAGTTGTCTGGTTGCTTCCAAAAGTCACCCGAAGCGCGTCAAGAGCCAACTTGGAGAACTCATGAAACAATCCTAAAAAATATCCAACTTTTTAGAATTTGGGTCCAGACGTTCGCTCCCCAGAGTTGTACCCATCAGCCCACTTCTGCAGACACATGTCCTCCGCATGTACATACAGATGCATACGTTTCCGCACTTTTCCTAGAAACCTACGCTTCTGCCATGTAAGCCTACGCTTTCGCAACGAGCATCCCGCAACAGAAACCTTCGTTTCATGTTTTTTCGCAGAAACCTTCATCTTTGTTGATATATACGCTTCTGCTGAGGAAGTTACACTTCCTCTGTGGACATGTGCTTTTTGTGACGGAACCTTCGTTTCTGCTGACAATCTTCTGCAATTCTAGACGAACCAAACATTCAGAAACTTCAAATTTTCTCAAAACAATTTTCCAATTTCATGTAAAGATTTATAGTTTTTTAATCCATTAATCCAAATTTAAAATCCAACATAAGCAAATTCGTCATCTGGCCAAATTCTCAATATACAGTCAAACCTAAATTGGAACTCGAGTTTTACCTCATAGAAACGTCCGAAAATCCAAGCTTTCAAACCTCAAGCCACAGTAATTCAACTGGTTATTTTAAACAACTCAAAAATGATCACCGAAAACCACCTTCAATTCTCTCTCTCGACCTATGAACTTTCTCGCTGAAGAAATTTTGTTTCTCTTTGTCAAACGAAAGTGCAAAGAGAAGAAAAGTGTTCGGCTTTGAAAAACTGAAAAAGGGACAAAGCATTGAAGAGGAGGAACACTCGACTGAAATAAGGGAAATCCAACCTTATTTTTAACAAGTTAAATGGAGTGAGTCACCCTCCAATCCTTCAACGTTACCATAAACATGGCATAAACCTATTTTGATAGAAAAATCAGAGTTTCTAATCTATTTAATTATGACTAAGCAGTTTGATTAGTTTATATGGTTAATTAAATAGCTTTTTTTTTAGATGTTTAGTAGTAAATGTGACATAATTTTCTAATTTTGTCTTGTCACTTTCTATAATATTTTGAGGCTACTACAGAAATAATGTGGCATGTTAGTTTGACTAACATTTTGGTGCAAAGATAGAGACATCAAATTAATTTTAAGCCACATAATAATTCAAAAGATGACGTACATATTAGTGTTTAAATTTAGGCGTAAAATATGAGTAGATCTTTATACTTTAAAAAAAAAAAACATTATGAACTTATAAGCTTAATCAATTAAATACTTGTCGTTAAGGTTACCATCAAAGAATTATGCTTTTGGCACGTTATCTTCTCTATTAGACGATTTCTCAAAATGAAATTGACTATTCGAGCTTGATATCATTGTCAAAATTTGTCTCTTGTATTAAGTTTTTCTACTTATTTCTCTAAGAATTGTCATAACGGTTTTATTAGAGTTGATTATATTTAGAAATCGCTAATAAAAGAAGATCACGTGCTAAAAAACGTGATTATTTTGATGGCAATTCTTGAGTTTGAGTAATCCAAAGAGTGCTTGTTTTATTCTTTTAGACACAGTTGGATACAGAGCGTAGTGTCTTTCCAACCATCGTCAATTAAATGGGTCCAAGCAAAGAGGGAATATGCTTTGTCTCAGTTGTTGTGTCTTTCCCAAATCCGTAAAACTACGTCTTCCCTACTGAACTTTCCTCGAAATTGCATGTTCTGTGGCCACCTTCCTCGCCATTTGTCCAAACTTGGCCCTGCTCTGCTGCTCCAGTCCACTCAGTATGTCCATTAGAGCAAGGCTTTTTGAGTTGGAAGAGTAGATTAAAAGAGTTAATCCTACCAATTTGACGTCAGCGTTTATTTCAATTAAATGCCCTAGTCTTCGAGTCCCTCCCAGTCCCATCCTTTTTGTCACCACCAGATCGCCGCTCTCCCACTAATCAAACCATTAATTCCAGCTAATAAATCTAGGGAAGCTTGTGAGGCACTGAAACGTGGCAGAGCTACAGCTCCTTCAAAAATGAGACTTCTTGTCCTTGTGTGACTTCTTGCGTCCTTGACCCTAAGCATTTATCCTGAATATTTTTGCTTTTTTTTAATAATTTGAAAGGTGGAATCTTTTTTAAGACTTATCACTCTTAATACATGGTCTGCATTTTTGTGATCTTAATCTGTTTCAGGAGTTTTGTCATTTTTATTGAATAAATAAGAAGACCCATGAAGAAAATTCAATTCTGAAGCCTATGATTATCTTAAATTTCAATATCATTAAAGTTGATCAATCAAAATTTGTTTGCCACGATAACTTTTTTGTGGTTGAAAAATCTTCGAATTCGTGATAATTAATTGGAAATCAGACAAGCTTCTTGTTTATGGGATCATCTAATATCCACCAAAGTGTTCCTCGTTCTCGACGATTTGATCAACATTTCACACTAACTGTGCGGATAAAAGGAACAGATTGCATATGATAGATTGCCAGGTTTTATCTATCTTCGAATCCACTCTGTTTAACTTTTTTTTTAATCGAGAAAATGGAGGATTAATACTTGGGTCAAGGCTCCAAGGTCTCTCTCTCTCTCTCTCTCTCTCTCTCTCTCTCCCAAGTTTTGGAACAGAGATAGATGGTGGAGCGAAAAACCAACCACCAAACGGCTATAATTCCCTTTATAAGAACTCGAGCCATGGAAATAGAAAGAGAGAGAGCCTGGGAATCTTACTCATTCTCTTTTCACTGTTACTTCCGCTCTTGGGTTTTGAAGATCTAAATTTTTGTACTGTTTTCTGTGATTTAGAAGAGAAAGACAGACCCAGGAAGATTTGAAAGTGAGACGGAGGACAAACTTGACATTTTTATTTTTCGCCATGTCCGATGGGTATTATAGCTCTAAAAAGACTGATGCTATATGTGAGGAAGTCTTTGGCCAGGTAATGATGATTTGAAGCTCCATCTTCATCTTCTTCTTCTTTTTCTTTTTTAATCTGAGTTTGTAGTTAAGTTTTTTTCAATTCTGGGTATGCTGGAGTCTTGCTTTGAAATGGGTATTTTGTTTAAAATCCTGAAATCATTTTTTGGGCGAATCTCTCAACTTATGAATTCTGGTTGTCAGAAACCATTTCTGGCTTTTGACCAGAAAAGATTGTTTAATTTCATCGTCTTTTGCTTTATCCATCTGAATCGAAGAGTTCTTTTCTACTTCCCGAGTTAAATTAGATTCAGATGCTTTAATTATCGCATGACAAATTCAGGATTTGAGCAGGAAATGAAGCTTCTGTTTTCATTCTTTGGCAGGGATCTCGTTGCCCATTGATTATATCAAGAGTCAAATGTATTTTACAAGGATTGGATTTGAAGGCTTGTGTTGTTCTATTAGTATTCTTCCCGTTTTGCATCTTTTTCGTGCATCTTCACGGCCCCAAGATCACTTCTTTCCTTAGACCCATTTGGGATTCACCTCCAAGATCATTTCACCAAATCCCTCATTACTACCACGAAAATGTATCAGTCGACACTCTTTGCAGGCTTCATGGGTGGGGGATGCGCGAATCACCGAGACGAGTTTTCGATGCAGTTTTATTCAGTATTGAGCTAGACATTCTCACAATCAGATGGAACGAATTGTACCCCTATGTGACAAAGTTTGTTCTCCTGGAATCAAACTCTACTTTCACCAGTTTGCCAAAGCAATTGCTCTTTGCTCAAAATCGAGCAATGTTCGAGTTATTCGAGCCCAGATTGAGTTACGGAAAGATTGGAGGGAGATTCAAGAAAGGCGAAAACCCGTTTATCGAAGAGGCATACCAGAGATTAGCACTTGACCAGCTTCTTAGAATTGCAGGCATAGAAGATGATGACTTGTTGATAATGTCTGATGTGGATGAAATTCCAAGTGCTCATACAATCAATCTTTTGAGATGGTGTGATGAAATTCCAGAAGTCCTCCATCTTCAGCTTCGGAATTACTTGTACTCTTTCGAATACTACGTCGATGACGAGAGCTGGAGAGCATCGATTCACAGGTATCGAAAGGGAAAAACTAGATATGCACATTATAGGCAGGCAGATATTATGTTATCTGATGCAGGGTGGCATTGCAGCTTTTGCTTTCGACGAATAAGCGAATTTATATTCAAGATGAACGCTTACAGCCATAATGATAGAGTCAGATTCTCTCATTTCCTGAATCGCAAAAGAATTCAGGACATAATTTGCAAAGGTGCTGATCTGTTTGATATGCTTCCGGAGGAGTATACGTTTAAGAAGATAATCGGAAAGATGGGGCCGATTCCTCGATCTTACTCGGCCGTTCATCTTCCTGCTTTCTTGTTGAAAAATGCCAACAAGTTTAAGTACTTGCTGCCTGGTAATTGCAGAAGGGAAGATGGCTGAGTTCTGAAAATAAATGAGGTTTTCTGACTTGGTGGAAAATGTCCATTGAATTGAACTAAAAAGGGTCCTCATGTGCAGATTGAAATCCCCTGGTTGGGGGGAACCCATGTTCTTATCAGTGAAAGCTAGCTTCTCTCCAGTTAGTTAAAAATGTGTTCTTCAATTTGAGGAACCCTCATGTAATTTCTTTCCCTTTTCCATGACTGTTGGGTGGGGTTAATTTAATGTGAAAGAGAGAGTCTTCAAACGGAAAATTAGTCCCTTTTTGCGCTTCTTGTTCTACCCAATCGACCTTAACCCATAAGCTTCTCTGCATAGACAGTCTATTTTGCAGGCTGATGTCTTCTGAGGCCGCAGCTGATTCCGAAAACACGCCCGGGCTGTGAAGATTTTGTTCTTCAAAAGAAGAGGTAAATCTTTTGTTGAGAGAATATGATGTCAAAGTAGGTACTTGGCTCTTATTGGGTCCTTAGAATTACATCATAAAAGGAAAAATACTTACAAATTAGAAACATCTTGAAGAAAAATTGATTATTAGGAAATCAAACTAAGATGATTTTTGTTATTCAAGTATCAATATACATAGAGTAAATAAAAAAAGACTCTAATATTAGAAACGAGTCTGACCCAACTAGAATTCAGATTACACCAAATTCTAAAATTTTTGTTCTACCGAATTAAGATAAAGTTTAATCTTCTTTTGTGCCGGCAAGCCCTTTATGTTTTTGGGTTTTAAGGTAAAGTTGAACAAAAATTTGTTGGTAAGTAATGGGACTCCACTTCCTCCAAATTAAATGTGTTTTTCGTGAGAAGTCGAATATTCTCTTTTTCAAGATAGAATATGGTGAATCACGAGGTGACTTTTCAACTTAGCAAAGGGACCAATTAACGTAGTAGTACAATACACCACGTCACAAAATATTTTTAAAATACTTGTTAATTTTTAAAATAGTTAAAATTATTACTTAAGTAAAAAAATTAAATATTAATTATTATGAAGGATTTATTTAATTTTCTGTTATTTAAAATTTTAAATAAATTTTATTTAATAAAATATTTTTATTAAACAATTTTATTAAAAATATAAAATCGAATTAAATTTCATTAACTAACAAAATTAAATACGAAATAATAATCAACAAAAGTTTTATTAATATCAAATTGAGTTTATAAAAACTTTATCAACGAAATATTCTTAAAAATTTCAACATAATATATTTATAAAAAAATATATGGAAATTATCTGATTCAACAATACATTTATCTATATGTTTGTCTGCCTCTAGAATTTTCTAGATCAGTTCAAATTCTTTGTCAGTTAAAAATTCACTTAAATAACAAAACTAAAGGTGAAATAAATTCATTAAGTAAAAATATGTTCATAATTAAATTAATTTCATGTATTACTCAATTTTCATATTTAAAGCTACATACTGGTTGTAACTCATTTTCCAACCTTAACATGCGTTCAGATTTTCATTAGTTATCTCAAATTTTCATCTGTTTGAGCTTTCATTAGTCATCTCAAAATTTTTATGCGTTCAAACTTTTATTAGTCATCTCATAATTTTCATGCGTTCAGACTTTCATTAACCATCACATTATATTTTCCATTAATTTCATCATATTCATGCATTCACACTTGCATACAAGATGACCTACCAATTTTATCTTTCTTCAGTCTGATACGTCTCCAACGCTTAAATTTACTTATGTTAGCAAAATAAAACGGGTCAATTAATCTACAAGGCCTTTTAGAGTTTTTTAAACAGTCTCTTAGGCCTTTTAGGGTTTTTTATTTAAAGAGAGAGTTGTAAGGGAAGAGGGCATCGAAAAATTTAAGAATTCACTTGTGGGAGAGCTAACAGACGTCTCGAACGTCTGTCACTTGTGGGAGAGCTAGCAGACCTCTCGAACGTCTGCGCTATCGAGTTGTTTATCAGTTTTTCGTCTAATTTATCTGTTTTCATTTGATATTCTAAGTGTGGTTCTCTCTGTTTCTATTTGATATTCGAGGGTTCATAACATTAGTATTAGAACAATCCGTAAGCGGGAAAGTTGTTATCAAGCTTGTTCAAAAGCGTTCAAGTTGTTAACAGTCACACGTTTAATGGCTGGTAAGAGAAGAGAAGGAAAAGAAGTGGTTGAAGAAGGCAGAATCGGCCCGGTTCTTGAGGATTCCAGTCAGAACTTAGAATTTTTTGTGACCAAGTTTCCCAGGATCTAGAAAATTTGAAGGTCAACGTTGCTTCGTTCCAAACCATGAAGGCTGATCTAGCTTCAGTGATGAAGACTCTAGCGACATTGACGGCAGCGTTGATGACGACACGTAACGAGGTTCGAACGGGGGTGAGGCGCGACGATGTCCGCTTAGGGTTGAAGTGCGACGAGGTTCGCTCAGGAGTGGGGAAACAACATCTGCAGGAGGAAGAGTTAGTTGACGATGGTGAAAATCGGCCGAGAGTTGGATTTGCTCTTCTCATAGAAGCAGAAGGTTCGCGGGATGCTGAAGGAAGGAAACATTTGGAAAGAAAGGGTTTAATGAGGAAGATGCTGCCCAAGCTGCCCAGAATTTTTCTAATGAAAATATGGTTGCCCACTACATGACAGGTGGGCTGCCCAATGCTCAAGCTGCCCAGAATTTGCTCAAAGAAAATATGGATGCCCATTATATGACAGGTGGGTCGCCAACTTGCTAAGGTCCAATTTACTGCGGGCAGAATAGGATGGATTGCGTAGTAGATACGGATTATGATGAATTGTCCTGATTTAGGGCAGGAAACAACAGGATTAAAAAATTAGAGATGTTCGTGTTCAATAATGGCGACCCTGATGATTGGGTATTTCGAGTTGAGCGTTTTTTGCTCTTCATTGATTTTCAGAAGCTGAAAAAATGGATGTCGTGGTTGTACACTTCGAGGGAGAGGCTCTTACTTGGTATCAATGGGAGGGATATAAGGGATCGTCTATTAAATAGATTTCGCTCTTCACATGAAGGTTCCTTATCAGAGCGACTTTTGGCATTGTGGCAAGAGGGAACAGTGAGAGAGTATACATTGCAGTTCGAGAAATTGGCTGCTCCTTTTCGGGACATTCATCATGATCATTTATTGGAGGCCCAATTTATGAATGGTTTGCAGATAGAAATTTGAGCAGAATTAATGGTATTCAAATCAACCTGGTTGAGACAAATCATGCAAACAACACAATGAATTGAAGACAAGATTGCCATGTATTTAAATGACGACGAACTCAAGGATTAAAGAGAAAGGAGCACAAAAATCATGCACCTTGAGGACAAGGTGCATCTTTGGTAAGGGAGTATTGATACGTCTCCACCTCTTAAATTTATTTATGTTAGAAAAATAAAATGGGTCAATTAATCTATAATGCCTTTTAGGTTTTTTTAAATAGTCTTTTAGACATTTTAGGGTTTTTTTTTATTTAAAAAGGAAGTTATAAGGGAAGAGGGCATCGAAAAATTTAAGAATTCAATTGTGGGAGAGCTAACAGACCTCTCGAACGTCTGTCACTTGTGGGAGAGCTAGCAGACCTCTCGAACTTCTGCACTATCGAGTTGTTTATCGTCTAATTTATCTGTTTTCATTTGATATTCTAAGTGTGGTTCTCTCTGTTTCTATTTGATATTCGAGGGTTCATAACACAATCCTACATCAATGTCTAATTATACTTGTGCATTTAAAATATCAAGAATAAAATAATATAATAAAATTACAAAAATAAATTAAATGATAATATGTTTTGTAATATAGGGCTAATAGCCTAAATGTTGAAAAAATTGTATCTCTACATACCTGGATTCCGAGAATACTAGGGTTTTAAGGATTTTTTAAGCCTTCAAATAATTTAGTCTGTCTAAAGAATTAATCGTGGTTAAATTCCTCAAAAATATTCCTTAAAAGAAATTGGGCAGAAACTCCTTACCGAAAAAATCCTTAAACAGATTGAAGTGGAAATTGGGTTGTCTAAGACGGTTTGGGAGAAATTGGGTTGAATTTGAACAAAGTTGCCTCGACGAGTTTGTGTTGGTTCGACATGTTCGATTCATTAGGTCTAGTCTGGTTCGGTTCAACGGGTTTGGTCTAGTTCAACTACTAGTCTGGTCTAGTCAAAACCGGTTCACTCCAACTAAATAAAAAGAGCAGTCTTCTTCTTCTTCTTCTCAATCTTCTCATTCTTCTTCTTCGTGAGAGTGACGGGAGCCTCCAAGAGAGAGAGCTCCTTCTCTCTGGTTCGTCATCGCTGGTCGTCGTCGTCATCGTCGAAAGGGTTTCCTCTCACTATAGGAGTTTGGTTGTCAATTCGATGAAGGAGATCTCAACTAGGGCTCCACCAAAATGAGTTCCTTGTAGGAGAGGTTGATCGGTCAAGTTTTGGCAGAGGGAGAAGGTTGGAAAATCAAAGCAGAGGAGCTTAGAGACTTCCAGAGTTGAGTGATTCTAGCTTTTGGTGAGGTCCAATTTAAATTTATAGGGGAGGCTTCCATTCAGAAATCCCTAAAATTCGATTCAAATTTGGATTTCCTCGACAAGTAAATGTTTAGATTGGATTTTCATCACAATTTGAGAGGAGTTGTAGGAATACGAATTCATATTAGGTTTTGAAATTTGAAAAATTTGTTAGGATAAGATTCAGATTTAGGAGAAATTAATATCTATTTCAAAATTTGAAAATTTAAAACCAAAGTATGTTACAATTTTCCCTCCTTAAAAGAAATTTTGTCCTTGAAATTTAAATTGTTACCTGAAAAGTTCTGGGTATAACTTTTTCATTTTCTTATCAATCCACATGTTTACAAAAGTTTTTTCCTAAATTAGTCGTCATAACTTTTCTTGCAACTCGTGTTATTCTAGCTCAATATAAATGAAATTCTCAAATCACTTGGTCATGGTTTACTATGCTTTCACCCCGCTATTCTGATTTATCTCTCTCTCTCGATGAAATTCAAATTTTCTTAATCTCATATTAACTTTTCAATTCTATTTATCAAATAATAATTTCATTTATATTTAATATTAAATCTCTATTTAGAATATACTACCACTCACAACATTAGTCTTTATTCCTCCTTGATATATACAATCGACTAATACATCAATTTATCAGCTTTTTAATATCTTTAAAATTAGTACCATCATATTTCCATGCCACTACATAACATTAATATCTTAGTAAACTAAACATTAGTATTAAAATTAATAATTAAATTATCGAATTTATCTCAAAGAACTAAATAAAATTTATCTTAAAATTATAGAATCGATAGCCAAAACATTGAAAAATATGTATATATTTATTTACGTAGATTCCAAGAATATTAGAGTTTTAAGAATTTATTGAGCAAAAAGATAATTTGTTCTGGCTAAAGAATTAACTGATTCTCGTGAAGCTTCTTCTGCTCATCACCTACATCTTGTCCAACCAGCCAAGAACACTGTCTGGAGACCCCAAACTGCTGATCCTGCATTCGACCAGGCCTAATTTTCATCATAAAACGCGAATTCGAAAGCATTAAAAGGAAGAAAAACAAGTGAACCATCTTACGTTGAGCTGGAAACCAGGTGGAGTATCCAAGTCGATGATGCCATCAAGATCGGCAATTGCACACAACACATTGCCATGTCCGACAGCCTCATTCGTGTTTTGGTCAAGTCCCAAATCATTTACAAGGGTGTGACCATCATATATTTCTTTGCATAATAAATTGTCACAGCCCAAGCCATTCAAATCGCAGTTTTCGATAGCTTGAGATTCCTCGGCCAACCTCGCCGTATAATCTGTGATGTCCTCCAATGAAAAAGATGAAGAACCAGCTCCATATAATTCCAATGCGGAATCTTCTTCCTGATTCAGACAAAAACATTCAATTAAGGATGTGTGCTTTTTGATCCAGTTCAATGATTTAAATTGTCATCACCATTGCAACATACCTGGAAAAGTGAAGGAGGATTCGCTTTGGGAGTCCTCGGACTAGTTCCAGTTTTCTCGACGTCTAAATTTTCGATTTTGACATTGTTTCTATCGATCTCCCCACACTGTTTCGGCTGTTGATAAAAAACCTTTGACTCTACAAACTCTCCTTCCTTCTCATCTTCACACCCCAGATGATATGATGCATCACCCAATTCGACTTACCCGGCTTCGATCCCTTCTTCGAACTCGTGTAAAGAACCATGATCTTCTTACAACCTTTTTGGACACCATTTGCCATTACAGCTTTGGTCTTTCCTGTCTTGTGCCAACGACCATCCTCCTCAAAACCATCATGTCTTTGGATTTTACGACGCTTTCTTGGACCGGTCGCGTATGCATTGCTCGTCTTGTGGAAGAAATGGACGCTGATTCCATCTTTTCTAATACCTGAAACAAAACCAACCATAATTTCTAGATTTCTGCTAAAAATTTATCAAAAAAAAAACAAAAAGAAAACCCAGTTTATCCGGATAATAAACACGACAACGCCGAAACATCTAAGGATGCAGGGCTTGACCAGGAAGATTTTGAGGGTGTGTATAGCAAATTCCTTGGTCGGTGTCGAGCGTTGGGATGAACTCGTCGATAAACGTGTGCGGCTTTGAGCTTTCAACTCCACATTTTGCAACTAAATGATCTAATAATTCAATATCTGATGGATCAAATTTTACACCTTTAGGCAGACCAAGCAGATCAGGCAGACCAGGCCCGTCAGGCGAATCCTACGAAGAACCATAACAACAAAATCATCAAAGATTGATACCATCTCATTACAAAATTGATCAATTTCAGATTCCAAATCATAACAATAATGCGATCTTCGGATCATACGTTTCTAGATTCCACTTGTTTAAACTCAAAACTTTTGCTCACATCAGTATTACGGAAAAGATGATGACAACTTGGGCATTCTCGCGTTGCTCCGTAATCTTTCACTTTCTTTGCAATCCCTGCAGTCCCTCCGCAGATAATACTAAGCGAAGCCCTGCAACAATTACATTTTATATTCAGTAAAACAAACAAAAGGGTATTAATGAATCTTTTGGGAGCAGAAGTCAGTCTAATCAGGAAACATGAACTGATGACAGAGACTGCAAGAGTAACATTACAGTGAAATCTGATCGTAACCCATAAATACACAGGAGAAGTTTGGAAGGAAAAGCTGGTCCAAGCAGGATTTAAGAACCCTAATATCTTGCGTTCTAGAGCTGCTGTTTTGAAGCTTTGCTAGTCGGATTAAACTGAAAACACTGAACCACGTAAAAGAAAAGAGAAACAGACGAGAAAATCGAAGAACAGAAAAGAAACCCAGACAGAAAAACGACGATCGATTCGTCAAAAGGGGG
This sequence comes from Begonia loranthoides, assembly GCA_022433065.1. Taxonomy (NCBI): domain Eukaryota; kingdom Viridiplantae; phylum Streptophyta; class Magnoliopsida; order Cucurbitales; family Begoniaceae; genus Begonia; species Begonia loranthoides. Next base: position 3,343,026 of record CM039485.1, read on the forward strand.
AACGGGATTTTCCCTACGAAGCTGAAGGCGTAGAAGCAATCAACATTAAACGGATTCAATTTTCGTAATTATGATATATTTAGGCTCAACCTTGACATTTCTTTCAAGAATTAGATCATATTAGTGAAGATCAAGAACATATTTGTGGGGAGAGCATACAGAACAAGGAGAAGATAAGGATGTCTGCCGTGTCACTTCCAATTAACTTGGAAAAAACAGTGTTGTCTCGGTGAAGTTACGTGGTGTCGACATACAAATTCCTTACCCGCCAAGTTATAGTCCAAAAGTCAACCCAACTTTGAATTATGGATTTTATTAACTAAACAGCTTCAACCATAAGCTTATAGACAAGTTATACCAATTTCCAATTATCATAAATGAAGTAGCAAAACATTATTATCATGTTTGCCATAAAAAAAATACACTGAGATAAACTCTGCAGTCACATTTTCTGTTTAAAAACGTCCAAAGATATTACGTGAAAACATAAGTTACATTTCAAGTTTACTTAAGAACCAATGCTCCTTATATTTTTGTTGGTATCGTATTAAAATTTTCTTCTGACAAATAGTTAGAAACTAGACGAACAATTAAAAAAATATATTTGACAACGCATCTTCCTATTTTAAAAGTTTGCTTATGTTATGCTGTTAATGACAAGTCAATCACTAAACAATTTTTTCTAATAAATAAAACATTCAACTATGGGAAATGAACAAAGCAAACATTGTTGTTGCGTTTTCCGTTAAAAAAAGTTTTATTTCCATTTTATTTGTTGAATTCTTCGTCGTTCTTTAGTGCAATAAACAACTAATTTTCCAACAAGTTTCCTCAATGGATCAGAAAAATGTCTTGTTAGGAGTACATTGATTTTTCAACAAACAGTTAATTGGAAATCTTTCATTCTGATACCAAAATCTATTTTGAACAACTTAACGTTTCTACAATATGTTTTCCGCGAGTTTCTCTAGTGAATCAGAAAAACGTTTAGCTTGAAATACATTGATTTTTCAACAAACAGTTAACTATAAATCTTCAATTTTGATACCAAAATCAATTTCAAACAGGTTAACCACAAATCTATCATTTTGAAAATTTTTTTTGTTTTTAACGTTTCTTTCAACAAGTTAATAACAATATTTGTGCATCATTCATTTTCCATAGTTGAATGTTTTATTTGTTGATGAAAATAAAACAACGAAACGTTGGTGTCTGTTGAAGCATTAATATTTGTCATTTCATGGACCTCCTAATGTTGAGAGTATCTGTAAAAGCTGTGAAATTTTTAAATAAGAAAATTCCACGTGTAAATTTTTTCGCATAGAAAATTCGTCATAACGTTGAAGAAGTTGACTGAATTGTCGTGTAGCGGCCACGTACGCAAATTTGATCAACTGGTCAAAGTCAGGAAAATTAGAATTTTTCGAACGAAGAATTCAATTAAGAAGCGGAATTGGACAGTTAATTTGGAGCTATAACATCGTTAGATGATGTTAGGATTAAATTGAGGATTTGGGTAGACTATATAAAGTATGATGTGTATAATTGGTGCATATACATTATATGAAAAAGGATTAAAGAATTTATTTGGATAAAAGAAATGGATAAGTGGGGTTAGAAAGAAATAAAAGAGGAGATGGACGTTGAAGTGGAAGTGGAAGTGGGAGACGTGCGTATCGAGGAAGAGATGAATTGAAAATGAGTAAAGTGAAGAGAGAAGAAATAAAATAAGAAAATAGAATAAATATCGGAAAGTAAATTAAAAGGGATTTAGAGGAGGGGGAAAAATCCCGCCATGGGCATTTGGGGCCAAAAAGTTTGGGGGTTTAATCTGAAAAAAAACAAATGAAAAAAAAAAAATGAAAACATGGGAGAAGAGATTAGGGTTTCTCTTCCTCCCCCCATTTCTTTCCCCCTTATCTGCATCGGCCGAGAGAGAAATCAAGAGGGAGAAGAAAGACGTCGGCCGACGACTTCCGCGAGAAAAGACAGCAGCGAGCAGGAGTCCGGCCGAGAGCAAACCAACGTTTTCCAGCGGCTTCCGAGAGACGGCGCTGCGACGATGTCGGTCGTGAATGGACGACTCCGATCAAGCGAGGAACGAGCGCTCCTCCTCGGTGGCTGCGAGATTCCGATCTTGAGCGACGCCGGCGATAGAACAGCTCAACCCGAGCGTGTTCCTCCGATTCCGGCGAGCGGCGATCTCGGATTTGCGACGACAGCTCCGAGGCTGAGCCGTTTTCCGATTCCGACGACGAACAGACTCCGATCTGTTCGGTGGGTGAGATTTTTCGATCTGAGTTTTAATCCGATGTTAAGTTCGTTTTTGAGAGGTTGTTGGTTGATCTATGTCGTGGGTTTACAGCGGTCGATCTAAAGGATTCCGGATGGACAATCTCAGGCGACGGCAGCTTCGAATTTGAGCGTATTTCCGATTTCGGCGAAAACGGAACCCTCCGTTCTGATTTGATCTATTGGGTGAGCTAGATATTTGTTCTAATTTCGGACTTAAATGTGGATCTGGTTATGATTAAGAGTGATTTGTTGTTTAGTTGGATTCCTTGCTGCCATTTTAAACTGAGGTCGATTTGGATATGTTGATGAACTTAAATTGAAGACTCGTATTGATAGTGAATGTTGGTTATGATATTTAGAACTTTTCAAGTATGTTAATTGTTGTGAGAATTGAAACTTGTTTCACCCACTGCGAATTGGATGACTTAAGGGCAATATATTGTTTTAATTACATTATGGGTTAGTTTCATAAATTGTAGGAGATGAAAGTTTAAAAATTGCATTTGTCTAAGTTGAGGGACATTCTCTGACATTGCTAATCAATTTGAACGTTGCACAAAATATTGGGAAAAATTAAGTGTTAATTTGGGAATTAGACCTTTGAGATTGTGTAGATGTTCATAAAGTTGGATTTTAAGTTTAAAGAATGTTGTTAGAAAGAGTTGGAAACTTGATTGGAATTCTTTGCAAGTTGGTTGGTTTTTGTATGAAACCCTTGCTTATTTTCCTAGAATTTAATTATGATATTCTCGCATTTATACCTTTGTCAGGCTTGGTCAATTTCAGCGAGTGTGATACGATTTTGCGTAATTGGTTGCTCCGGTTGATAAGGCATACCGTCGTCGAGGTAGGGATTTCTATACCTCTTGCGTTATATTGGATCCTATCCCGTTTTCCAAAATAATTATTTTGTGGACTACCACACTTGGAAAATGACGGGGACTGTTTGACAGCACGTCCGTTTTTATTAGTAGTATGTTTTCTCAAGTTTAATTCCGTACATGGTTTGAGATTTATTGTGCACATATTGAGGGATGGATCCGCCATCCCCTTTGATACCTTCTGCTGCGTGAAGGTTGATTGTTTGACGTGCGAAAAATATAGGTGGGGCATTGGTGACGTGTCCTCAGGTTGAAACTCCTGAAAGTCGTAAACCTCGTATGAGAGGGTGATGACGCCTCCTTGGGTCGCAAGCCCCTAAACCTAGCCAGGATTTGTCCCACGGATCAGACGGTTGTCAATCGCTGAGACTTGTTTATCCTAAGTCCACATATAGCGAGCAACTATATCCATTTTATTTGATTATACGATTATACGATTATACGAGTTGTGTCGTGCAGCCAGGTGCGTCGGCAACTCGGGTGACGTACGGAATCTGCTGATCGTCGTCATTATTCCTGCCTCATAAGGTGTTGTCATCGACGGGTGACCACCTCTTCTATATTGTGTGGCGGGTGAGTCCATGAGTGACCACCCATTTTCACTGACGACGTTTTCAAATTGGAAAACGATGATGGCCTATTTTGCGAGATATAGCTGTCTATGTATACAGCAAGATTTTTAATAAAAGCCTCATCGATGGCCCTTGNTCAAATTTATTGTAACGAACTAAATAGAATTTATCTTAAAACTATAGAGTTGATAACCAAAACGTTAAAAAACCTGTACATTTGCTTACCTCAATTCTGAGAATATTAGGATTTTAGGAGTTCATTGAGTCTTTGTACAATTTAGTTTGCCTAAAGAATAAACTGGTTCTTGTGAAGCTTCTTCTCCTCATCACCTACATCTTTGTCCAACCCGCCAAGTACACTGTCTGGAGACCCAAACTGCAGATCCTGCATTCGACCAGGCAGAATTTTCGTCATAAAACGCGAATTCAAAAGCATTAAAAGGAAGAAAAACAAGTGGATCATCTTACGTTGAGCAGCAAACCAGGTGGAGTATCCGAGTCGATGATGCCAGCAGGATCGGCAATTGCACACAACACATTGCCATGTTCGACAGCTTCATTCGTGTTTTGATCGTTTTGGTCAAGTCCCAGATCATTTACAAAGGTGTGACTATCACATCCCAAGCCATTATTCAAATCGCAGTTTATGTTAGCTTGAGATTCCCTGGCCAAGCACGCCATATAATCTGTGATGTCCTCCAATGAAAAAGACGAAGAACCAGCTCCATATAATTCCAATGCGGAATCTTCTTCCTGATTCGCTTTGGGAGTCCTCGGACTAGTTCCAGTTTTCTCGACGTCTAAATTTTCAATTTTGACATTGTTTTTATCGATCTTCCCACACTGTTTCTGCTGTTGATAAAAGACCTTTGACACTACAAACTCTCCTTCCTTCTCATCTTCAGACCCCAGATGATATTGATGCATCACCCAATTCGTCTTATCCGGCTTCGATCCCTTCTTCGAACTCGTGTAAAGAACCAAGATCTTCTTACAGCCTTTTTGGACACCATTTGCCGTTACAGCTTTGGTCTTTCCTGTCTTGTGCCATCGAGCATCCTCCTCAAAACCATCATAGCTTTCGATTTTGCGGCGCTTTCTTGGACCGGTCGCGTATGCGTTGCTCGTCTTGTGGAAGAAATGGACACTGATTCCATCTTTTCTAATACCTGAAACAAAACCAACCATAATTTCTAGATTTCTGCTAAAAATTTATCAGAAAAAAGACAAAATGAAAACCAAAAACAAGACGAAAAATCAAGTTCATCGGGATAATAAACACGACAACGCTGAAACAGCTAAGGATGCAGGGCTTGACCCGGAAGATTTTGAGGGTGTGTATAGCAAATTCCTTGGTCGGTGTCGAGCGTTGGGATGAACTCGTCGATTAACATGTGTGGCTTTGAGCTTTCAACTCCACATTTTGCAGCTAAATGGTCTAATAATTCAATATCTGATGGTTCAAATTTTACACCAGCTGGGAGACCAGGCAGAACAGACCAGTCAGGAGAAACCTACGAAGAACCATAACAACAAAATCATCAAAATTGATACCATTTCATCACAAAATTCATCAATTTCAGATTCCAAATCATAACAATAATGCGATCTTCGGATTATATGTTTCTAGATTCCACTTGTTTAGACTCAAAACTTTTGCTCACATCAGAATTACGGATAAGATGATGACAACTTGGGCATTCTCGCGTTGCCCCGCAATCTTTCACTTTCTCTGCAATCCCTCTGCTGTTAATAAGCCCGGCCCTGCAACAATTACACTTCATATTCAGTAAAACAACAAAAGGGTATTAATGAATCGCATAACGAAACAGCATATAATGCTGCAGGCATAGTTTTGGGAGCAGAAGTCAGTCTAATCAGGAAACATGAACTGATGACAGAGACTGCAAGAGTAGGGTTACAGTGAAATAAAAATACACAGGAGAAGTTTGGAAGGAAAAGCTGGTCCAAGCAGGATTTAAGAACCCAGATATCTTACATCCATCAAATGAAATACCCACTAAATGTGCGTTCTAGAGTTGCTGTTCGACTAAAAACACTGAACCAGACGAGAAAATCGAAGAACAGAGAAGAAACCCAGATAGGAAAACGACGATCGATTCGTGAAAAGGGGAAACGGGATTTTCCCTACGAAGCTGAAAGCGTAGAAGCAATCAACATTAAACGGATTCAATTTTCGTAATTGTGATATATTTAGTCGGATTAAACTAAAAACTCTGAACCAAGTAAAAGAAAAGAGAATCAGACGAGAAAATCGAAGAACATAAAAGAAACCCAGACAGAAAAACGACGATCGATTCGTGAAAAGGGGGAACAGGATTTTCCTTACGAAGCTGTAAGCTTAGAAGCAATCAACATTAAACGGATTCAATTTTCGTAATTATGACATATTTAGGCTCACCTTGACATTTTTTTTACAAGAATTAGATCATATTTGTGAAGGTCAAGAACATATTAGAGGTGAAAACAGAGAGGATTATGAGTGGATTTGGTCCTAAAATATTAGCCCCTTTTGTCCACCATACTGGCAGACTAAGCTTAAATGAACCCAGAAGAGAGAATGTCTGCGTGTGAGCAGGAAACTCAGCTTCGGAGTCGGGAATTTGGTATCGGTACGATAGATTCTGTTTCCGAAGCTGGGTTTTGGATGGGAAGGCCCACCATAAAGAATAAAGAGAGGTAATACTAAGGCAGATCGTTGACGGAAGCTATGGTACGGGTTACGTAGCACGAGGTTGGGAAGAAGATAAAGGAAAACTCCGAACCAGTCAACTTCCAATTAACTTAGAAAAACCGAGTTGTCTCGGTGACTTTATGAGGGGCCGACCAATGAATTCCTTGCCCTCCAAGCTACACGTCGAAAAGTACTGCTCACTTTCTCTCTATTCCGCTTTTACCCCCAACTAATTATTAAATAGAAAAATTAACAAAATAAACATTAAACTATTAACTGAGCGAAGTCAAACCAACTTCGAATTATGCGAAACGATGAAAACAAACTTTGCTGTCATCTTTGCCGTCAAAGAACACAGACAGATACCGTAATCATGTTTTCTACTTAAAAATGTTCAAATATATCACAAGAAAACGTGAGTTATATTTTAAGTTTACTGAAAAACCAATGCTTCGTACAATTTACAATTTTATACTCTTATGTGTCATTCTTTTGTTAGTATCTTATTAAAATTTTCTTTTAACAAATAGTTAGAAACTAGACTAATAATTAAAAAAATTATTTGACAATGCATCTTCCTAATTTAAAAAAACGCTTATGCTATGAGGTCAACAATAAGTCAAGTACTAAACAATTTTCGCTAATAAATAAAACACTCAACTATGGAAGATGAACAGAGCAAACATTGTTGTTACGTTTTTTGTTAAAAAATGTTTTCTTTTTTCTATGGAACTTTGTCTTTCTACTGTAAAAAGTACGTTCTTGGAATAAAACTCAATATTACTTTCTGCTGTGGGAAAATGACTTTCTATTGCGGAAAGTGGGTTACTGAAAAGAACTCAGGAAAAATTACTCTCCGTAGCGAAACGTTCCGCTATGGAAAGACAACATTCCACCTACGGAAAGATTACTTTCCGTAGCGGAACGTTCCACTGTGAAAAGACAATATGCTACCTACGGAAGGATTACTTTCCGTTTGCAAAGAGACGTTCCACTACAGAAAATGACTTTTTGTGGATAAAATATTACTTTCCTCAACGAAAAGAGAAATATTGGTGATGAGAACTGGACGACGGACCAGGAAGAGAAAAGAGAAGATGACGATTAGAACTGGACAGTGAAATCGAGAGGAGGGTGAGCCACATGAAGATGTTCAGAAAACTGAAAAACATGAGAATTGTTTTCGACGACGAGAAGACCATTCGAAGCTTCATGGAATTGTTTTCGCGGTAAGTTTGTTTCAATTATTCCAATTTTAGTACAAAACTGAAGTAGAATTAGAATGGTATATACGTATTTGGATATATTTCTTCGCGAGTTCAGTTTTATGTTGAAGATATTTCTTCGCGGGTTCAACTTAATACTGATGTTTATTGGCACTGTGATTGACTTGTCATTTTTGTTGACTCCTGTGATTGATTTGTTAATTTCTCGATTTTTATTGATTTTGACGAGCTTCTCCTATGAGTGTTTAGTATCCTCTAGTAAGTTGTATCCTCAAAGCCTAAGCTTCCGCGCTTCAATGAAAAAACTTGATCTTTCTATTCTTAGATAGTGTTGAGTGGGCGAGGGAAAAAAAGGGTTGATGATTTCGTGTTCAAATCATTTTATATAAGCTAGATTTATACAGAAGAAGGCAGCAACTGAATCAAGATGTGTATCATCAATCAAATCCCGAAACAATTGTTGGACAGGACTGCAGTGAAGCTACGTAAGGGTGTGCAAAACCGAACCGGTACAGAAGAATCACATCAAAACTGACGGTTTTGATATCGATTCGGTGCAGGTTTAGTCAGTACTGGACCAAAATCGATTCTATTTAGACAGAATCAATTTTTACGGTCCGGTTCTCATTTTTCAGTACCATAGAACGGGCACGGGGCGTAGAACCGAGATTTCAATTAAATTAACCTGGCTACTTTAATTAGGGCATCAGGACTTAGAGAGTCTTCCTCCCAAATCCAAAGTTTTGAATCTGCATTCCGTCCTGCACACTCCGCAGCCCTTCACCGACTCCAGCCCTTCGCAGTTCCTCTTCTCTCCGGCGTCGACCTTCTGAGCTCCAGCCCTTCGCAGTTCGTCTCCCCCGCTGGTCGGTGGTCGCTGCTCTTTTCCTATTCCATTTCAACAAAATCCAGAGGTTTTCTTATCTCTAAACCTAATTTTTCGTATTATTATTACTTTCTTCTCAAGAACAGCAACCCAGAGCATGGGATTCTCAGTTCAAATCAGGCATTCAGGTAATTGACTCGATAAATTTAAACCCATTTATGGGAGACGATTTGAATACTATTTTTCAATTATGAAAACAACATAATGCTGTAAGAGATTACATTATTCAACTTGATTCTTATAATAAGGTCCACTCATTTCTTCATCTTCAACCTTTCTCTCCTCCATCATTTCTTTTCTGCAACTGTAAAGTTATGTATCTTCTTACAGATACCAGAAGATCTTACTCTTGCAATGAGTGTACATAGATCTTACTCTGTTCTCTTTAGTCTTTGGATATTTTTTTCATAAATTCTATTTTCTTTTTTCGGTTTAGTTTGTTTGGTTTTGTTGTCGGTTTTTAGTCTGTTTTTGTATAATGATATTAAAAAAAAAAACTGAAATATTAAAGTTGGCTCTAATGATATTAAAAATTAAATAAAAAATCTATAATGATATTAAAAATAAAAAATTGAAAAAATGAGACTCTACTTATAAAATGCCAATCTAAATTGCATTAAATAATACATACAAAAGTTGGCTCACGCCTGCCAGTCTAAATTGCATTTGAGAATTACAAATGAATAATTTCCTTCTAAGGACACAAATGGATAAACAAAATACCAAATGTCTAATGCATGGATGAAGATAGCGTGAAAAACTACAAAGTAGTAAACGAAACACTAAACATTTTGCCTTAGGACTCGAACGAGTATGTGTTGAATCCAAATCCTTCCTTCGTTAATGTCATCTGATTGTTTTTCTGCATTATGTAATACTAACAAATACTAACAATGATAAATAAAATAAATAATTCAACTACAAAAATCAAATCAACAGAAACAATATCACCTGAGATAATATCAATATTTGTTTGCTGCTGTTACAAAATCATCTAAATCTACAAAAAAAAAAAAATTAAATTAGTTAACTGAATAACATTTAAAACAGTAATATTTAAAATATATATATAAATAATTATACATTTTTCATATTACGTAACTTCTTCTAATGATTCGTAAATATCTACAGATCTATTACAATCATGAATCCAACTTTGAAGATAAACGAGACTTTCTATAGTTTTTGGAGCTAAGGAACTTCAAAATGAATCTAACACTCGACCACCACAGCTGAATGTCGATTATGAGGCAACTGTCAAAATGGGAATAGAAAACACATCTCTTGCTATTTTACTCAAAGTTGGATACTCTGTAGTGTGCATTTTCCACCAACTCAATATATCAATTTCAGTTGAAAAGCTCTCAATTTTTCCAGACAAATAATTTTCAACTTCATTTTCATTGGCAAACTGATCTTTATTGTTCAATTCCACATGAAATGTCGTCTCAGACTCGTCATCATCTAAATTGTCATAGGTGATGTCAATCACATGCCTAGAAGTAGAAACTTGTTCTATGTTATTTGTAGATGAATTCATTTTGTACTCACAACACAATTTTCTAATTGTATGTTCTAGTTCCATTATTAACTCATTCATCATCTCCAATCCATGCAATTTCAATAGGCAATGTTTTACGAACTTCAGCTTATATCGTGAACCAAGCACAATAGCGGCATACATAAAGTGATTGACTTTACTGAAATCTCCCCAATATTTTTCGTATTTAACTTGCATATTAAATGTCATGGTTCTTAGTGTTGAGTTATCACTTGTAGCAAATTTTTTGATAACTCTATGAAGTTTATATATTTATGAGAAAAATACATTGACGATAATACGTAAAGTCAACGAAACTTTTAAAGTGACATCATAAAATACTTTCAAGAATAGTATGAATTGACGAACGACACACCAATCTTCATTAGAGGGAGTAACTTCTACATTGTCATCTTGAAGAAATTCGTATACATATTGACTGTCATCTTCTTTCAACTTTGTAAAAGTTTTTTCAAATTTTTTAGCAGTATTCAACATTAAGTATGTTGAGTTCCATCGAGTTGGAATATCAAGACACACGTTACTTTTGCATGTAATCTTCGCACTGTCCACACATACTTTAAACTTTGCATCCTAGAAAGAGAAGACCTAACATATTTAACAGCTTTACGAATTTTCATAATGGAATCACTATGCTCTTTTAGGTCATTGCAAACAATCAAACTCACAATATGTGCAAAACACTTTACATGTATGAACTCTCCATCAAGTACCAAATCATTCCAGTTTTTAATTCTTTTAACCAAATAGGTCAAAGCAATTTCATTGGCAGAAGCGTTGTCCACGGTGACAGTCAAAACTCTCTCTATCCCCCAATCCAATAAACATTTTTCCATAATCATATAAATAGTTTCTCCTCTATGATTAAGTATGACACAAAAATTGATAATCTTTTTTTTCAAAGACCAATTTGAATCGATGAAATGAGCAGTCACAACCATATAATTTATATTCTATATAGAAGTCCATGTGTCAGTTGTCAAACATATTCTTCAAGACCTTCAAATTACTTTTTTCTTCTACATAGAGCTTGAAAATATCATTCGTAACGGTTTTACGACAATGAACACTAAATTTTGGTTCAAACTCATTTGAGTATTTTATAAAAACCTTTTCAATCAACAATATTGAAAGGTAACTTATCAATCACAATCATTCTAGCCAATGTATCTCAACATTTTTCTGCACTAAATAATTTTACTGTTAAAGAACCAAATTTACTTGATTCTAAAACCTCTTTCTTACGAAATAATATTGTCTTATGTATTTCGTTTAAACTAGCCAACAATTTCTTGCAATTACTAATATGTTTGTTCAAGTTTGTAGTCCCACTTTTTACTGGATAACATGCATACGAATTTCCACAGTAATTGCAAGTGGTCGAGTATTATCCAAATCTATTGGTTCTACTTTAATGAAGTAATTCCACGCTTAACATGTTTGGTTTCTTTTTATGCTATTTTTGATCTCGTTTTCTATCCTAAAATAACTACAGGAAGGAAAGCCTGTGGGAGAAAACCTTATTTCTCTCCCATGAAATGGTATCTCATGGAGTTACAACTAATATCAAGCCCGATAATTTCAATATTTCTGTTGTTCTAAAAGCATGCGCTGGATTACGGGTGCTTGAGTATGGAGAAATGTTTCATGCATTTCTGAATAAAAATAAGGAGGCTAGCCTCGACATATTCGTCGGGTCAGCTTTGATCGAACTGGTATTCGAGATGTGGACAAATGGGTGATGCTCTCAAAGTTTTCAACGAATTTTCTCTGCCAGATTTAGTTTTATGGACTTCAATGATTTCTGGGTATGAGCAGAATGGCGATCCGAAAGAAGCAATTGAGTCCTCATCCTGTCACGCTTGTTAGATTAGTCTCTACGTGTTCTCAGCTATCAAACTTCAAGCTCGGAAGCAGTTTCCATGGCTTTGTTATCAGAAGAGGATTCGATGGTGATTTATCATTGCTCAACTCACTTTTGAATTTATACTCAAAGACCGGTTCTTAAAAAATGGCAGCCAATTTGTTCAGAACGATGCCGGGAAAAGATGTCATATCATGGAGCTCTATGATTGCCTGTTATTCTCAGACTGGAGCTCCGGCAGAAGCCATAGTCGTTTTCGATGAAATGATCGAAATGAAGGTTAAATACAATTCCATTGCAGTGATCAGTGCTCTGCAAGCATGTGCAACTGCTCGAGATTTAGAAGCGGGTAAGAGAATACACAAACTTGCAGCCATGAAAGGTCTTGAGTCAGATGTTTCAGTCACCACAAGCCTGATACACAAACGTACGTGAAATGCTACGAGCCTGATATTGCCTTGAAGGTGTTTGAAAAAATGCCCAAGAGAGATGTGATATCTGAGAGAGAGTAGACTGGAAATTCAAAGCATAGGAGCTTAGAGACTTCCGGAGGTGAGTGATTCTCTCTTTTGATGAGGTCCAATTTATAGGGAAGGCTTTGGTTGAGAAATCCCTAAAATTCGAGTCAAATTCAGATTTTCTCGACAACTAAATGTTTAGATTGGATTTCCATCACAGTTTGGGAGGAATTTTAGGAATAAGAATTCATATTAGGTTAGGATAAGATTCGGATTTAGGAGAAATTAATTTCTAATTCAAAATTTGAAAACGTAAAACTAAAGCATGTCACAATTTCCCCTCTTTAAAAGAAATTTCGTCTGCAAAAGTTAAATTGTTACCTGAAAAGTTTTGGATAGAGCTTTTGCATTTCTTTATCAATCCACATGTTTGCTAAAGTTTTTTTTTCTAAATTAGTCGTCATAACTCGTGTTATTCTGGCTTAATATAAATGAACAATCCTCAAATTTCTAGGTCATGGTTTACTGTGCTTTTGCTGCACCACTCTGATTTATCTCTCTCTCTCGATGAAATTCAAATTTTTTTAATCTCATGTTAACTTTTCAATTCTATTTATCAAATAATAATTTCATTTATATTTAATGTTAAATCTCTACTTTGAATATACTACAACCCACAAAGTTATTTTTTAATGTTCATTCCTCCTTTATATATATAATTGACTAATACATTAATTCATCAGGTTTTTTGACATCCTTAAAATTGACACCATCATATCTGTATATTGCTACATAATATTAATATCTTGGTAAACTAAACACTCAGTACTAAAATTCATAATTAAATCTTCGAATTTATCTCAAAGAACTAAATAGAATTTATCTTAAAACTATAGGGTCGATGACCAGAATATTGAAAAACTTGTATACTTACCTGGATTCCAAAAATATTAGGATTTTAGGAGTTTATTGAGCCATCAGATAACATAGTCTGCCTAAAGAATTAACTGATTCTCGTGAAGCTTCTTCTCCTCATCATAATGTTAATATCTTGGCAATTAATTTGCAGGCAAAATTTCTCAAGGCTTGTGGTACAATAACTTAGACACCTGCTAAAATGAGAAAAGCAAGCCAGAAAAATAATAATAATTTTGATTATTTTCATATTTGGAAAATATATATATATACGATAAGATCAGAATCGAACCGAAACCGAAACCAAAATTTCTGGTTCTGGTTCGGTTCGAAAAAATCAAATACTTAGTTTCAATTTTATATCAAAACCAAACCGAACCGGTATTTGACCACCCCTGTCTACGTCTTGTCCAACCAGCCAAGAGCACTGTATGGAGACCCAAACTGCAGATCCTGCATTCGACCAGGCCGAATTTTCATCATGAAACGCGAATTCAAAAGCATTAAAAGGAAGAAAAACAAGTGGACCAAATCATTTACAAGAGTGTGACGATCACATCCCAAGTAATTGAAATCGCAGTTTTTGATAGCTTGAGATTCCCCGGCCAACCACGCCATATAATCTGTGATGTCCTCGGATGAAAAAGATGAAGAACCAGCTCGATATAATTCCGATGCGAAATCTTCTTCCTGATTCAAACAAAAGCATTCAATTAAGGATATGTACTTTTTGATCCGGTTCAATGCTTTTAAATTGTCATCACCATTGCAACATACCTGGAGAAGTGGTGGCGGAGGAGGAGGATTCGCTTTGGGAGTCCTCGGACTGGTTCCAGTTTTCTCGACGTCTAAATTTTCTATTTTGACATTGTTTTTATCGATCTCCCCACACTGTTTCTGCTGTTGATAAAAGACCTTGGACACTACAAACTCTCCTTCCTCCTCATCTTCAGACCCCAAATGATATTGATGCATCACCCAATTCGACTTATCCGGCTTCGATCCCTTCTTCCAACTTTCGTAAAGAACCATGATCTTCTTACAACCTTTTTGGACACCATTTGCCATTACAGCTTTGGTCTTTCCTGTCTTGTGCCAACGAACATCCTCCTCAAAACCATCATGTCTTTGGATTTTACGACGCTTCCTTTGACCGGTCGCGTATGCATTGATCGTCTTGTGGAAGAAATGGACACTGATTCCATCTTTTCTAATACCTGAAACAAAACCAACCATAATTTATAGATTTCTGCTAAAAAATTATCAAGTTTATTGGGATAATAAACACGACAACGCCAAAACAGCTAAGGATGCAGGGCTTGACCAGGAAGATTTTGAGGGTGTGTATAGCAAATTCCTTGGTCGGTGTCGAGCGTTGGGATGAACTCGTCGATAAACAAGTGTGGCTTTGAGCTTTCAGCTCCACATTTTGCAGCTAAATGGTCTAATAATTCAGTATCTGATGGATCAAATTTTACACCATCAGGCAGACCAGGCAGACCAGTCCGGTCAGGAGAAGCCTACGAAGAACAATAACAACAAAATCATCAAAGATTGATACCATTTCATCACAAAATTGATCAATTTCAGATTCCAGATCTTCGGATTATATGTTTCTAGATTCCACTTGTTTAGACTCAAAACTTTTGCTCACAACAGTATTACGGAAAAGATGATGACAACTTGGGCATTCTCGCGTTGCTCCGTAATCTTTCACTTTCTTTGCAATCCCTGCAGTCCCTTCGCAGATAAAACGAAGCGAAGCCCTGCAACAATTACACTTGATAATCAGTAAAACGAGAAAAGGGTATTAATGAATCGCATAACGAAACAGCATATAATGCTGCAGGGTAGTTTCGCGTGCAGAAGTCAGTCTAATCAGGTAACATGAACTGATGACAGAGACTGCAAGATTAACATTACAGTGAAATCTGATCGTAACCCAAAAATACACAGGAGTAGTTTGGAAGGGAAAGCTGGTCCAAGCAGGATCTAAGAACCCAAATATCTTACATGCGTCAAATGAAATACCCCCTATATGTGCGTTCTAGAGCTACTGTTTTGAAGCTTTGCTAATCGGATTAAACTGAAAACACTGAACCAAGTAAAAGAAAAGAGAAACAGACGGAGAAAATCGAAGAACAGAAAAGAAACCAAGACAGAAAAACGACGATCTATTCATGAAAAGGGGGAACGCGATTTTCCCTGCGAAGCTGAAAGCGTAGAAGCAATCAACATTAAACGGATTCAATTTTCGTAATTATGATATATTTAGTCGGATTGAACTAAAAACTCTGAACCAAGTAAAAGAAAAGAGAAACAGACGAGAAAATCGAAGAACAGAAAGGAAACCCAGATATAAAAAACGACGATCGATTCGTGAAAAGGGGGAACGGGATTTTCCTTACGAAGCTGAAAGCGTAGATTCAATCAACATTAAACGGATTCAATTTTGCGTAATTATGATATACTTAGGCGCACCTTGACATTTTCTTACAAGAATTAAATCATATCTGTGAAGGTCAAGAACATATTAGAGGTGAAAACAGAGAGAATAATCAATAATGAGTGGATTGGTTCTGAAAACTTATCCCCTTTTGTCCTCCAGACTAAGCTAATTGAACCCAGAATGAGGGACTGTCTGCGTGTGAGCGGGAAACTCAGCTTCGGAATCGGTACGATAGATTCTGTTTCCGAAGCTGAGTTTTGTATGGAAAGCCCCACCATAAAGAATGAAGAAAGATAATAATACTAAGGCAGATCGTTGACTGAAGCTAGATCGGAAGCTATGGTACGGGTTACGTAGCACGAGGTTGGGAAGAAGATGAAGGATGTCTCTAAAGTCCAAACGAGTCAATTGACTTAGAAAAACCGTGTTGTCTCGGTGAATTTATGAGGGGCCGACCAATTAATTCCTTGCCCTCCAAGTTACACGTCGGATAGTACTGCTCACTTTCTTTCTATTCCGTTTTTACCCCCAACTAATTATTAAATAGAAAAATTAATAAAATAAACATCGAACTATTAATTTAGCAATAAGCCAAACCAACTTCGAATTATGAGAAATGATGGAAACAAACATTGTTGTTACGTTTGGCGTTAAAAAACATTAAAACAAATAACGTTGACGTAGTCACATTTTCTGCTTAAAAACGTCCAAAGATATCAGGTGAAAACGCGAGTTATATTTTAAGTTTACTGAAGAACTAATGTTCCGTACATTTTACAATTTTATACTCTTATGTGTCATTCTTTTGTTAGTATCTTATTAAAGTTTTCTTCTAACAAATAGTTAGAAACTAGACGAACAAATAGTTTTAAAGACGTTTATAATGGCAAATACTAAATAATTTTTGCTAACAAATAAAACATGAAAAACTGAATAGAGCAAACATCGATGTTACGTTTTTCATTGAAAAAATGTTTTTTTTTCTTCTGCAGAACTTTGTCTTTCTTCTGCATAAAGTGAGTTCTTGGAATAGAACTCAAAATTACTTTATACTATGGAAAGATTAATTTCTGCTGTGAAAAAATAACTTTCCATTGCAAAAAGTGGGTTACTGAAATAGGATTCTGGAAAAATTACTTTTCACAGCGGAAATATTATTTTCCCCAGCAGAAGCTGTTCTTTCCACAATAGAAATACTTTTTGTGCTCCATTTGCTTAATTTTTTGTTGTTCTTTATTGTAGTAAACAACGAATTTTTCGACGAGTTTCCTCAATGGATAAAAAACATATCTAGCTAGGAGTACATTGATTTTTCAACAAACAGCTAACCGAAAATCTACCATTTTGATACCAAAATCAATTTTGAACAGCTTAACGTTTCTAAAATCTGTTTTTCAATGAGTTTTCCTAGTGAATCGGAAACATGTTTAGCTTGGAGTACAATGATTTTTCAACAAACAATTAACTTGAAATCTTTTGTTTTGATACTAAAATCGATTTCGAACAGGTTAACTGAAAATCTTTCATTTTGAGAAGTCTTCTCGTTTTTAACGTTTCTTTCAACGGATTAACACTCAGGATGACCTCGTTTATTTCTCATAATTGAGTTTTTTTTTAGCAAAAATTGTTTAATGGTTAATTTGTCATTGACTCTATAATTAAGTGAATGTTTTATTAATTTTCCTTAAATTTATTTAATAATTATGATGAAAACGCGAAGAATGTTTGATTTGTGTAAATTGATTTATTAGATTTAAAGAATTAATTGGCTAAATTCATATTAATTAATCTAGAAATTATAAATATAAATTGAGCAATTAGAGTGTCTTAATAAATTTAGATTCTCTCTTCATCCTTTTGTGTTTTTTAGCATTCAATAAATTATGTCGTGTTATAAGAAGAAAAATTGAGATTTTATCTTTAGTTGGAGGAGTACATTTAAATTAATTTTTGTTGATCTAATTAAGTAGTAAGTGATTATTATAGATTTGCGATAATTAAAAATTGAAAAATTAACAAATCAACCACTGTACTATAAAATAAATGACAAGTTAATTACTTAACAATTTTTGCTAACAACGTAAAATACTAAACTATGAAAAATGAACGGAGCAAAAATGTTATATTTTCCGTTAAAAATGTTGTCGTAATGCATCAAAACGTTAGCTTTCTACTAAACAGAGTTAAAATTTTATTTTATGTGGGCGAAAAGATTATTTTCCTTAGCGGAACATTCTGCTGTGAAAAGACAATATTCCACCTGTGGAAAGATTACTAAGACAACATTCCACCTGCAGAAAGATTACTTTCTGTAGTGGAACGTTTCGCTGTAGAAAGACAACATTCCCCCTGCAGAAATATTACTTTCCGTAGCGGAATGTTCTGTTGCAGAAAGACAATATTCCAATTGCGGAAAGATTACTTTCCGTCTGCGAAGTGATGTTCCGCTACAGAAAGATGACTTTTTGTGGATAAAATATTACTTTCCTCAATGAAAAGTGAAATATTGGTGATGAGAATGAGACGATAACGACGAAACAGGAAGAGGAAATCGAGAGGAAAGTGAGACGTATGAAGATGTTTGGAAAATTGAAAATGTGATAATTGTTTTCGACGACAAGAAGACCATCAAAAGCTTCTTGGAATTGTTTTCGCGGTAAGATTATTTCAATTAATCCGATTTTACCATAAAACTGAAGTATAATTAAAATTGTAGAGATGTATTTTAAAGATATTTCTTCGCAAGTTCAGTTTTATGTTGAAGATGTTTCTTCTCGGATTCAGCTTAATAGCGATGTCTTCTCTGTCTATTTTATATAGTTGAGTGTTTAAGTTGTTAATGAAAATTGTTCAGTGATTGACTTGTCTTTCGTTGATCCCCTAGTGCAGGGGTTGATTTGTTAATTTCCAATTTTTATTGATTTTGACGAGCTTCTCCAATGAGTGTTACGTATCCTCTAGTAAGTTTTATCCTCAAAGCCTAAGCTTCCGCGCTTCAATGAAAAAACTTGGATCTTTCTATTCTTAGATAGTGTTGAGGGGACGAGGGAAAAAAAGGGTTGATGATTTCGTGTTCAAATCATTTTATATAAGCTAGATTTATACAGAAGAAGGCAGCAACTGAATCAAGATGTGTATCATCAATCAAATCCTGAAACGATTGTTGGACAGGAGGACTGCAGTGAAGCTGCGTCCAGATTCATGAAAAGGAGGGAATTGGTCGTGAAGCTGTTTGAGAAATGTAACAATGGAGGAACACTCGCGCAGTTGCACTCCCTGATCTTTAAACTTGGCCTTGCCCATGACAGCTTTTTCGCTACAAAACTCACTGCGCTATACTCAAAACATTCATCTCTATTGCAGGCACGCAAGGTGTTCGACGAAACGCCTAACAGAACTGTATACCTATGGAATGGGATTCTCAGAAGCTACTGCAAGGAAAGTCTGTGGGAGAAAACCTTATATCTCTTCCATGAAATGGTGTCTCATGGAGTTACAGCTAATAATATCAAGCCCGATAATTTCACAATTTCTGTTGTTCTAAAAGCATGTGCTGGATTACGGGTGCTTGAGTATGGAAAAATGTTTCATGGATTTCTGAATAAAAGTAAGGAGGCTAGCCTCGACATATTCGTCGGGTCTGCTTTGATCGAACTGTATTCGAGATGTGGACAAATGGGTGATGCTCTCAAAGTTTTCAACGAATTTTCTCTGCCAGATTTAGTTTTATGGACTTCAATGATTTCTGGGTATGAGCAGAATGGCGATCCGAAAGAAGCAATTGAGTTTTTCTCTCATATAATAACTCTAGAGCGTTTGAGTCCTCATCCTGTCACGCTTGTTAGCTTAGTCTCTGCGTGTTCTCAGCTATCAAACTTCAAGCTCGGAAGCAGTGTCCATGGCTTTGTTATCAGAAAAGGATTCGATGGTGATTTATCATTGCTCAACTCACTTTTGAATTTATACTCAAAGACCGGTTCTTTAAAAATGGCAGCCAATTTGTTCAGAACGATGCCGGGAAAAGATGTCATATCATGGAGCTCTATGATTGCCTGTTATTCTCAGAATGGAGCTCCGGCAGAAGCCATTGTCGTTTTCGATGAAATGATCGAAATGAAGGTTAAATACAATTCCATTACAGTGATCAGTGCTCTCCAAGCATGTGCAACTGCTCGAGATTTAGAAGCGGGTAAGAGAATCCACAAACTTGCAGCCATGAAAGGTCTTGAATCAGATGTTTCAGTCTCCACAGGTTTGATTGACACGTACATGAAATGCTACAAGCCTGATATTGCCTTGAAGGTGTTTGAAAAAATGCCCAAGAGAGATGTGATATCTTGGGCAGCTTTGCTGAGTGGTTACTCACATAATGGAATGGCATTCAAATCCATGGGAGTTTTCAAAAGCATGCTACTGCACGAGATAAAACCAGATGCAGTGGCCATGGCGAAGATTCTCGAAGCTTGTTCTGATCTTTGTTTTCTCCTTCAAGCTCTTTGCCTACATGGGTATGCAATAAAAAGCTTCTTCATGGATAACCTTTTCGTTAGAGCTTCACTCATAGAGTTGTACTCTAAATGTGGGACGATAGAAAATGCTTTGAAAATATTCCAAGAAACAGAGGAAAAAGATGTAGTCATCTGGAGTTCAATGATTTCAGGCTATGGAAATCAAGGGCAGGGAAGAGATGCCTTGGAAACATTTCATATTATGACTAACAATTCAAAAGTAATGCCTAACTCTATAACATTTCTTTCGCTCTTATCGGCCTGTAGTCATGCAGGATTAGTTGAAGAAGGTATAAAGACTTTCAACTTGATGTTGAATTCATACCGAATAAACCCGACATCGGATCATTATTGTATAATTGTTGATCTTCTTGCCCGGGCTGGAGAGTTAGAGACGGCCATGGAAATTGTTCAGAAAATGCCGATTACGGCTGGGCCACATGTGTGGGGTGCTTTGCTAAGTGCTTGTAGAGTTCATTGCAATTTCAAGTTGGGCGAAATTGCTGCGAAGAATCTATTTCGGGTAGATCCCAGTCAAGCTGGACATCACATACAGCTATCAAATATATATGCTGGAGAGGATAGATGGGAAAAGGTAACAAAGCTTAGAACCATGGTAAATGTAAAGGGTTTGAAGAAGATGGTCGGACAGAGCTCGGTCCAGGCAGTAAATGAGGCTTTATAGTTTTGTGATGGCTGATGATAGTTTTTCGACCAAACCCAGAGAAAGCATAAGAGTTGCTGAGAAATTTGAAAATTATGATCTTGATGTCAAATATAGTCGTTAGATCGAGCAAATATTAAGCTTTAGTCGGGTGGAGGCGTAGGATTCTTCATTGCTGATTCTCGACCGGATTATACTGTCTGGTTCTGAGATTTGTTCAATTTCAAGCAAATTTTCAGGGTAGAAAGTTGGATCCAACTCAAGTACATGTTTCTCAAACAAGAAGAAATGTTGTGGGGATGAAAACTCATCAATTTTTTCCCACATTGAGATGCATTTGCAACTGATTCGACAGATTCGATTTGATGATAGAATTGATTCGATATGAGAATCAAAAGAAATCAATCTCTAAATAATTACCCGAAGGCGTTACATCGACTCCAGGAGCCTTTTCGACTATCGGAACCTGCAAAATCTCCGTTCTTGGCACCTCCGGTGGAGTTGCACATCGAATCAGAGCCCAATTGACAGTCTGAAAAAATGGATGCTGTTTAATTTCAGTCGCTCCACGTCGATAAGCAAGGCGATGCTGCGGCTCTTTAACAAGTAAACCTCTGATTAGGTCCTTTGCCGCAAAGCTGACTGTAGGGGAGTCAGGAAATCTCAATGACTTCCCTACAACATTAAAAAGAGTAGCTCGATTTCCCGCCCCTTTAAATGGAGTTTCGCCGAAGAGAAGCTCGTAGAGGAAGATTCCGAAAGTCCACCAATCCACAGCACTTCCATGGCCCTCTCCTTTGATTATTTCAGGAGCCAAATACTCATGGGTGCCTACAAAGGACATGGACCGAGCACTTGTGGGTTCGGCAATGAGCTCCGGGAGTGGGCTCAGTTGATGAAATATATCGAACTTTTGCTTCACCTTCTTCGGTTTTTTGGGCCGGCTCGATAGAAAACGGGGGCTGAAACAGGCTGGTTGGATGCAATCAGGCTGAATCACACAAGTTGGTTGAATGCACACAGGCTGAATGCAATATGCAGAGGTTTTAGAATTGGAAGTTAAGTTTGTCGATTTGACCAGAGTTGGCGAGACGGCACATCGTAAAGAGAGATCGAAATCTGATAGCATTATGTGCCCATCTTCCCTCACCAGAACATTCTCCGGTTTAAGGTCTCTGTATATAATTCCTAGCATATGCAGATATTCCAAAGCTAGAAGTACCTCTGCCACATAAAACCTGCAGATGGTATGATTATAGGTAATCAAGTGCTGTTGTTAAGAGTTTTCGATCGAATGCTCAAAATCTTCATATGCATAAGAAATTTACCAGAACCCAGATAGAAAAATGACAGAAGAAGGTAATAATTCCTAACCTTGCAGCATTCTCGGGGAAGTACTTGCCGGGCTGTCTTTGCCGGAGGTTGTGCAGGTCTCCGCCTGGACAAAACTCCATTAACAGACAAGAGAACTTCTCTGTCTCAAAATGTGAATAGAGAGTTGGCAGAAAAGGATGATCCAGAGATTGCAGTATCTCTCTTTCCGTTTGAGCCCTCAAAAGCTTTTTTCTGCTGGCGAGATCGGCTTTGTTCATCACCTTCATTGCAAAATAGGTTCTTGTACCAGTCAACTCAGAGAGATAAACACTGCCTATATCTCCACATCCTAATCTGTTCAATAACCTGAATTGATTAAGTCCCAACGACCCTTCTCGAGATCGAACGATTTGAATTGCCTCCCATCTCGAATCGTTGGCTTTGTGAGGTTTATACGAAGTGCTACTTAAGCCAGTTGAGTTGCTGTCATCGCTAACATCACTGCCTGTGCTGCCTCTGCAAATGCTTGTTTTACAGCTCTGTTTTAAATCGCAAGAATTAGAAGCTTCACCACTCTCCCCCAGCTTTTCTGCACTGCAATTCCCTTCTTCTTGGTTTGAAAAACTCTGTTCGGCTTCGGAATATAAACTATGTCGAGGACTCGGAAAAGAGGCCACTGCAGAATCTTTCGATGAACCGACAGTTAAACTTCTACTCGAACTGCAATCCTTGGAAAGATCACATTTTGGTTCTACCCCAGAAATCATCTTTTGGGAGCGAGTTACGGTCGCACAGACACACTTCGATTCTTCCTTACTGGCAGGCAATTCTCCGAGCCGCAAATCTTCGAGAGCCGGGTTAGGAGGATGATTTTGACTAACTGCCGAACCATTGAGTTGGCAAAATGTCTTGCCATTACTAGGAGGAGCTCCATCAGAATCAGATGTTGACGAGGCTGGATGTTTTAAGGAGGTTGAATTCTGAACTTCCGGGGAAGAACCGACTCCTTCGACAGGAGAATCCATCAAATTGCTCTTCAAAGCCACTGTAAAACCAGATTGTGGATGAAGTTTTTGAAGATGACCATTAATTAATGGCCATTAACCTTTTTTTTTGGAAAGATTGATAATAAAAATACTCCGAACTTATGATTTCTTGAACGATTATAGAAAAACTCTCAAGATCAATTAATGCTAATGAACGAACATTCAATGATTACGGAGAAAACAAAGGAAATTACCAATAGCAGACCCGTAATTCAAGCAAATGAGCGCAATTTACAATTCAATCAACGTCGAATCCAAGCAGCGTAAACGAAATTAGCTCCACTTATTTACACCGCATTTCCCAATATTTTCGTGGGAATAGATCTTTCTTCTTCGAGACGTCCGAATATTAATCGCAGAGAAATTCAGCAATCCATGACCCAGGACTGATACCTCGGAAATCAAAGAGAGAAAGAAACTAAAAAAACACCAGACGCTTGTATGGTCGCAAGGCGGAGTACCTGTACCTGAGAGAGAGAGAGAGAGAGAGAGAGAGAGAGAGAGAGAGAGAGTGAGTGGGGGTTCAATCTTTCACAAGCATCGAGAAAAATGGAAGAGAGAGAGGAGGAACGAGGGCTCAAGTATTGCCTGAGGAGCTTCGGATCCGATCAAGCACAACAAGAAAGGAGAAAAAGAGAACTGGTTAGAGAAAAACTAGGATCATTACATCAACCATAGGCAGCATGATTTCAAGAAAGATCCGAAAAAGGGTTGCTTTTTTCTGGCATTTTTCGTAGGTTTGACACTACAAGCGAGAGGGAATTAAAGAAACAAAGATGCAAGTACCGAGGGAAAGCAACAGCTGTGAAGAAAGGCGCTCTCTCTCTCTATCTAGTCTCTCTCTTTCTACTCAATCTTGCAGCCATAAAACATTATTTTCAGGAACTCATCAACTGAAATTCCCGTCAATCAATCTAAATTGTAGCTTATCTTAGACCAGAGGGTAAATCATGCCAACAGTAACGGAAGAGGGAGAAGACACATGGACGCACGTGAACTAGACCAGAAGCACGTGGACGAGTGTCATGACTCGGCCATGTTGATATCGTACGCCTTCTCCTCTCTCTCTCTCTCTTCGTCGACAAATTAACAGAGAGTTTGGTGGTACTGGTAGTGAGACTGCAATGCTGATGGATGGCACGAATGGGAGGGAGAGGGACCTGATGAATGAAGATCGTACGGTGGTTGAGTAGTCTCCATGATGGTGACGTGGGGTTCCATTCCCAATATAATACCCTTTGCTAAAAAACATGATTTAATCAAGCGGTTGTGAAGCGGTTGATGAGTGAGTGATGACTCAATCCGAAATGAGGGGTGGGGGCTGATTTTGGACGATGGAGATTAATCAGGGAATTCAGTCAAGTTCTTCTACCCGTGGGACCCCTGTCTCTAATCATTGCATCATGTAGATTGTAGCCACCATCATTTTTTCCCTAAGATTAATGATTTCGCTTTTGCACTCAAACTTTGTTTAATATATTACAAGCGTTATCTAATTTTATATTTTTCAAAAAATTATAAATAATCTCTTATTTTTGGAATTATAATTCTGCAGCACTAATCATGACTATATGTAGCACCTGTCTTTAGAAAAAACAGGAAGGACCAAAGTCTAAGGCCTAATCTGTTTAGGAGAGGTGTATAATTTTAAATTGTTTGAAATAGTAAAAAATGAATGATATATAAATAGAGTTCTCCTTGCTAACTAGTACAATACATTTTGGGTTAACTTTAAAAATAAAATCGTACATATTTTAACTTAATGAGAATAATATTACAATGAGAGGACTGTAGATGCTATAAGAGTTTCAGAACCCAACTGAAAGTGTGGCCGACAAAAACGCAGAGCCTCTAAGGGAGAGATGGTAGCAGTTTGCCTAGTAAAGATAATGATTACCTATGTAAGGAATCAATCCATATTAGTGTAGGTGCACAATCTCACATCATTTAAAAAAATAAAAAATACATAGTTTATGAATAAAGTTCTTTTTTCTACCTAGTACAAAACATTTTGGATTAATCTCAATAACAAAATCATTCAAAATTTGACAAAAAACATACAATATTATACTAGAAAGGCGAATGACATTACAATTAAAGCTTTGATTTGAGTTTGAAAAGCAAACAAGCAAGGCCATCAGATCAGGAGGAAATAATATTTATTTCAACTAGGCAAAAATAATATCAAAGTCAAAATCTAACTAGAAGTGACTTGTCATGTGAAGACAAATATGACTCAAGTGAGAGTTTGACGCATACCAGTGGAGACGCGCAATTACATATCGTTTGAAAAAGTGAAAAATACATAATTTATCAATAGAGTTCTCCTTTTTAACTAGTACAATGCATTTTGAACTAATGCCAATAACAATACCTTTCAAACTTCAACGCAAAGCGAATAATATTATACTAAAAAATCCAAAAACATGATATTATCATTAATCAACATATAATTATCGTGCTATTTTATTAGATTTGAGTATCCACTATTAATCAAATTATATATATTTTTAAAAGACTTGGGGAGATCCTGAAATATATGATTTAGACATTCATTGTGTTTGTTGAAACTGAGGCAATTAAATTAACTCAGGCAGAAAGACAACCTTACATTCAAATATTATAACATATAATTTAATATAACAAAATTTCACAACCTATGTGTTGGAATCACAGATCTTTTCCTTCCTCAAATAAATCAACTTGCTCTCTAACAAAATTATAAACTTACGGAAAAATAAACTCGGGTTACCCGGATTGCATCAACTCTACTTGGATTTTTGAGCATCTGCGAGTTTTTTCTTCCGTTCCTTGAGCGTATTCGTATGAGTATTCTTCCGCTGCTTGCCAATCTGATGAATAGAGAGATTTGTAAATGAACTATTATCAAACCATAAACTAAAGAGCATTGGACTTCATCATGCAATATCAACAGAAAAATATATATACGTCAATGAACTTGTTATATCTATATCTTATAACACGTAAAGGAAACTAGCCTTCGCCACAAACAGGCTTTAAAATGTTCTAGCACGTTCAATTATTTATGATACTAATTACTGAAACTATTTGAGCTGAACATATTTCTTCTGATAATAGAAAAAAAAAACTATTTCTTCGTGTTGATTGTAATCATAAATTTTCCGATGGTATTATAAGAAAACGAAAACTTAGGACAAAGGCATTACCTGCATAGCTTCATAAATTTTCCTCTTTTTCCGCGACATTAAGACTGTTGACAGTTTGTCATAATCCTTTGCAACTTGTTGAGGATCTTCAAGAGAGTCTTCCCTAACCTCTGCTTCCACACCAGAAGTCTGTTTTTTGGACAAAGATGAAGAATATTGAACACCATCGAGCTCCATTTTCAATTCATCGTGATACTGTCGTTCAAGAGCCATCATCTGCATTAATTAACATAGATTGTTAGAAACAGGCATTAAATTTTTCCATGGAAATGAAGACATTATAATGTAAAATATTTTTGGATGGCTTCGCTACCTTTTTCTTTTTCTCAGCAGCCTCTTTGGCCTCAACCCTATTGATAACACCTTCAACTAATAAACTTTGAGGATCCTCCAAATCCTCCTTCCCCACACCTGGAAATGGTAACACCTCATTTTTCGTTGCAGCTTGCAAGCGTTTAATGGTCTCAGCATAATCTGGAACATAGCCTTCTTCCTCGTTGTCCACAAATGGCGATAAATGAGGTGGGGGTATCCTGTAAGAACAACAAAACATGAACTGTCTAACAATTATTTACAAAAGTGAGGCACGATCCAAATTAAGAATTGGCCTAGACTGGAAAGAAGATGTATGCTAGAGCACCCGTTTGGTAATAAAATAGTAATTATTATGGGCAAGTGGCATATGGAGTATCACTTTAAGATTACAAATTAAAAAGGATATATTTGAGTGCATATAAACACACAATCGAAAAGGATTTTACAAAATCACATTAATATTACAAATTTAGAAGCATGGCATTAAATTGCAACAAAGTATAAAGAACAACTGAAATACCTTCCCACCAAATAGCCCTCAGTTGGTAAAATGATTCGTGCATTTACACAATCAAAGACCCATTGTGGTTGAACGTAATCCCTTGAAAGGAACTTATGAACTTGAGTCGGCCTGTCAACAATCTGTACATAAGAAATCCATTAAAGCCCTAAGCCTCAATTATATAATTTCACCATGATACTATGTTTTAGACACAAACCTGATGTGTAATGCTCTCATCAGCTTCCTCAAATGGGCCTCCTTCACCCTCCCAAGAAACCGTACCACCAAATGAGGGAATCACAAAAAGCAATGACTCTCTAGGAACCTGTACGTAGTGATAGGTTGAAAAGGATCAAATAATAAATATTTCATGCATGTGGCTGATAATTTATTTTTACAAAAAGGAAATGGTATGCTGTAGTTCTATTTTATTGGAGAACTTCCAAACCAAAAACTGAAACATACCACTCAACAAACAAAGAAGTTATCCTTCTCACAGTTCAATCAGTAAGTATTTTTCAATTTTCTGTAATCCTATTTCAAATTTTTAGTGGCAAAATTTCATTCTGTCTAATTTCTATAGAAAGGAAAACTCCAAGTGGCCATGAAAAAAACAGAAAAGTAGCATAACAACAGCCAGTTATGTAAATAGTATCAATCAACTCTAATGTTCACCTCACGACTCAAGAAGAATTTCATGTTCTTAAAAAGTTTTTTACAGTCTTTCGTCTCTTCATCGCCTTCATCATCATTAACTGCAGCATCTTCGACAAGGTGCATTAACGCACCAGGTTCACTGCTGGAAAGTTGATGTTGAAGCTGAGCAAGCCTTAAGTCAGACCTCTCTTGGTTCTCAACTAGATCGGATCCAGTCAAACTGGAAACTTTAGGATCCACTATGGTGAGTCTAGAGTTAACGTCCAAGTATCTAGACAAAGCATAAAGATCTGTAGAAGTAGAGAAGTGAAAAAGTTAAAACAGAATACTTGCTTGTAGAAATCGAATTAAGTGTAAATTTTATTTATTTAGCATATGGTCTATAGGAAGAATACCTGCAGCAAGAGCTTCCAGTCGAGGGTCAAGAATTGGAGGATACTTC
Source organism: Begonia loranthoides (assembly GCA_022433065.1). NCBI lineage: Eukaryota > Viridiplantae > Streptophyta > Magnoliopsida > Cucurbitales > Begoniaceae > Begonia > Begonia loranthoides. Next base: position 3,371,464 of record CM039485.1, read on the forward strand.
ATATTTATCGAGTGATAAAGATGAAAATTCACAAAAGACAGAAGCGTCTGGAAAAGTTAAAAAAAGATTTGAGAAGAACCCAGAAAAAACAATAAAAAAGGACAACATTTAACAAAATAAAGTTATACTCGTTTATGTGAAGAACTTATAAAAAATGAATAAGAATACCAAATATGTCATCAACGGTCAAAAATCAATATGTAAAGCCAGCAGCCTAATATCCCAACTAATCCAACTATTTGTTAGTTGCTAAAACTTCAACTGCTTTATCTTTCTTTCTCTTGATTTAAAAGGCATTCATCTCTCTCTCTTTATTATTTATACATTACCATATGAAGTGGACAAAGTTATCAACAAGTTAAAGAAGTGAAGCTCAAAATTCCAACTGAAGTTTAATTCATATTAAAATCCCTTGTTCCAACAACTATGGAACTCTTCTGTCTTCTGAGGGAAATACGTACAGGGAGAGGCATCATAGAATATATATAATAGCAAGTTAATGCAAAACGGAGAAAAAGTAGGTCAGACAGGATATCAATTTCACCTCATAGAATTCAATGAAGTTAAGGATAACAGTGAAATCAACATCATCAGATAACACTTGATGCAGTGAATGAGGAGTAATCCACGTAATCTTTTGACCTTCAACCTCAGCCTGCACCAAAGCACCAGCAACTAAAGTGAACTAAAGGTAGAAAATGCCCAGCTGAGCTTCATGCAATAAAAGATAAGAGTACAGTGATACCTGGAAATATATCCCTTTCACAGAAACAAAAACTTTTCGTAGCTTATGAGTTTGAGAAATGTATGCTTGCCATTCATGACTCAACCTACAAAAAAATAAACATTACAGATTATCTCAAAATATTTTGCACAAACAACCACAAAACCTTCATGTGCATCGTATAAATCCAAAAAAAAAATTACAGTTAACCCACTTTTTCAAACCATATTTAATTACCTTCGACATGTGTGCACAAGCTTGGGTTCAATCTTAAGGCTCTCTTGTGAAGGTAATGCTGCAAAGAGGTGGACCATTGACAGACAATCATCCAAATCTCTGAGTGCATCAACAAATTTGGGATACCTAAATTGCCAAGGAACTGTAACGACTTTATACAAGAAGTCAAAAGGGCTTCTAACTTTGTGTTGCAAATAAAAAAAACACCACATGGACATAACAAACCTCTCTCTTATCATTCTATCTAGTGCATATGTTGGCCTGCGAGCTTTTAGAAAAGTTGCACGTTCTGGGTTTTTCTTTGCCTCGGCTTTGTGAACTTTCTTGTCATATGCTCTAATATCTCTTAATTTCTCCAATAGTGGTTCATGTTGAATGAAAGAAACATCCTTCAAGTGATAATAAGTGTGATGGTTGCCCTTCACTTTCTTCCTTGGCTCACGGGGAAACACACCTTTGAAGATGCATAGCTTTCTGGCAGTTTGAAAGAATAAAACTACTATAAATTAAGAAGTAGAATGTCCATGTAAAGTGTAAGATGACAACATCTTATCTAGCGATATGCTTATCAATAGTAAGCATCTAAAAGAAACTGAATTCAGATTCAGCTTCAACCTACAATGCTTCGTGCCTGTGTCTAATGTTCATTTCCAAAGAGAACAAAATGATTAACAAAGATAAAAACAAAAGCTTAAATATCCAACTTGATACAAATATATAACATCAACATTAATTATTTCAATCTCAAGAAATAAATTCCACATGTGAGATAAGATTAATATAATTTAAGACAAAAACAAGAAATTCATGAGAATGAACCTTCTAACCAAATCTTCATAAAGTAATCGTTTTACCTCAAAACTGAGTAGGACTTGAGAGCTAATGCCAGAGTTGTTTACGTCTTATAAAATATATGTTTACTAGCATTCTAAATCTTAGAAGAAAGCGATTCGTGAATTTTTATATCAACAGTCCTAACAAGACGTACCTGAATACTGGTAGACTGACTTGCAGCTGCTTCACAGCCTGCGACCTGGTGACATATCTGGCAGCGTTGCCCTCCTTTTTCTTTCCCTGGAAATATCCAAAAGCAACTTCAACAAAAATCTTTTATCACCAAATAAAAATCACACAAATCGAGATATAACGCATAGTTTTATCATTCGGCGAGAAAGTCTCAGTAAAGCTCGCGGTACGGAAAAAATTGAACTAAATATGATATGGCTGCGAATTCAAGCTTACTGAAGGTCTGTAATGCTTCTTCTTTCCTGTGCTTTTCTTCATCGCTGCTGTACAAAATAAGAGAAAATGAAAAAGAATGAGTGAGCTCCTTAAACATATCTCCCAAATAAGAGGGTAGCGGAAAGAGTTCAACACATAAAGACGCACCGATATATATATATAGAGAGAGAGAGAAAGAGATGGAGATGCAGATGAAGAGAGGGAGGGGGGAGGGAGAGTACCTGCAGGCTGCGGAGGTCGGGCAGAAAGGAGAAGAGAGGGGACGCGAAAGGAGGAGACGAGAAGAGAGAAAATAAGGACGGCGGCTAGGGGAAATAATAGGTCGAACAGAAGGCAAGCGGGCCACGAAGACCTTGTTACAATATATTTTTTGCGTCCGGTTCGGTTCAGCCGGATAAGAGAGAAAAGAAGTCATAAGTTCAGGAAGTGCTCCGGCGATTACTTTTTCTGTTTTTTTTAATCTTCTCAGCTAAAAACCGAACCGAATCGAACCACAATCTCTCTTGAAACCTGCTTGTGGCTTTTTAAAAACCCAATTAAAGCGGTCGAACCGAATCGTTTTGATTAGGTTTGTAATTTACATTTTTAACCTTGAATTGATGATCCCATTAACTTGTTATTAAAGTTAATACATTATGGAAGAAGACTGCCATACGAGAAGGCTGATCAGCTCTGTATTGGTTTCTTCACCAAAACCCACAGTGAAAGCTGTTGACCATGCACACCCCTTACTCACCATTTCAGTCTCACACGCGTCGCCATTTTAACATCCTCTCCCTCTCTACAAAACACCCCTCTCCCTACCCATCTTCTACGTCATACTCTCTTCTTTCAAAACTCGCGCATTTTACCCATCAATGGCCGATCGTCAGGTTCAAGTTCATCCTCAGCGCCACTACCAAGAGGGTGGCGTCAAGACCCTTCATCAGAAAGGACCGTCGGCTTCAAAAGTTGTGGCGGTCGTCACTCTCCTCCCACTTGGCGGCACGCTGCTTTTGCTATCTGGGTTGACACTCGCAGGGACGCTCTTCGGACTGGCAATTACCACCCCCATTTTCATCATCTTCAGCCCTGTTCTAGTACCTGCTGCTTTAGCCGTTGGGCTGTCAGTGCTTGCATTTATGGCGTCGGGGGCATTCGGGGTGACGGGGCTGTCTTCGCTGTCGTGGGTGTTTAACTGCGTTCGGAGAGCCACTGGGTCAATGCCGGAGCAGATAGACCAGGCGAAGAGGCGCATGCAAGACATGGCAAGTTATGTGGGGCAGAAGACCAAAGATCTGGGGCAAGAGATCCAAACCAAGGCTCAAGATCAGGCGAAGAGGACATGAAAATCAAATTAGAACCAGAAAACTGCGGTCGTTTTGAAACGTCGGATGTTTGAGCGCTTTTGTATGGTGGTCCCTTAAAACGCTGATCATGGAGTTTAAACTTATGGGCTTCCCTTGTTCAGTCTTTCTTGAATCTCCATTGTTGGAGTTTTATCGCGAAATGCCATATATATCTATGCTTTCCAAGTATTTGATCATCCAAAAATGTTAAACTTACAAATTCACGTAAAAAGACGAAAGTTCTCCGAGCAAGGATTGAAAAAGACAGCTTAAATTATAGACGAGGCAAATGGTAAATATAATTTGACACTTTGATACAGCAATTGACCCCCTAAATAAATAAATAAAAGAAATAACAAGCTAAATGTGTGGTGGTTCATGTAGATAAATGGCCAGCTCCGGTGTCACCTCCGGCGGATTCTGAGGTGGATTTCGAGTTATTGGGAATCCAAAACGTGAGAACGGTTGACGCAGCCACGAACATGACCCTGCGAGGAGCCCACTTCAAGCAGGACACAACGCCAACATGACTATTCCAGGAAGAAACCTAAACACAGATCAAAACCAAACCATAATTCAGTGAAAAAACATGACAAATCTTAGTCTACTGCGTGATTTTTCATGATTGTGCTTTAAATTGTTCATCTTTGAGATAAAATCTGAAGTGGGTAAGCATATTATTTGTAAAATAGGTGCTCTATGAAAAGCTACCTCCGACCGCCGGTCGATACTCCAGGCATGTAAGGTGCCATCTCCTGAGCCTGGTACCAAAGATGTAAACTACGTTAGCCAGAATTCTAAATGCCATATGAATATAGGAATACATCACGTATCTAATACCTGAGACAACGTATCGCCCGTCTGGTGTGAAGGTTGCCTCTATAGTTGTATTTGGGGATGGTTCCAAGCTAAAACCACATTGCTGCCCAAAGTAAAGTTTTTAGTATTTTAAAGGGTAAAATACAGTTTGGGTAAAATACAGTTTACCGGTCATTTACGGAGGACGCCTCGAGATATTTTTGAACAAAATTGATCTCAACCTATTAGCTATTAGCAAATAGGCCCATGATTTTATTTAATCAGTTAAATTCATCACGCAGAATGCCAATGTTGTCAGTTATATTTTGTAACGATGATTTCACGATCATTTCTTTCGCACATGTACTACAATTCTTCTAGATTCAACAAGAGAACAGAGCGCATAGTTTTTGTCGGATTTGGGAGTTAAAATTAGAAAGAATGTCAGTCACGTGCATTCCACGTGATAGATTTAACAGATGAAATAACGACAAATGTATATTTGTTCAAAAAAAAATTCGAGACGTCTTCTGTAAACGACACCTAAACGTCCAGATCTAAAATCGCACTTTACCCATTTTGAAATATGTTCGTGTCATAATTTCGATTTTTAGTTTAAACTTATAGCAAAGGTTCGAAGGAGGAATCAAAAACCTTTTCTCCGGCGTAGGCGTCGAGAACATATATATTATTGTTTGTAGTCGTCAAAAGCATTGATTTACCATCGTTACTGAACTTAATGTCACAAACTTCAGCTGTATCTCCTCCAACTAAGAAAGTGTCGAAGGGGCCCTGCATTTGGATAGTGCAAATCAAACACTCATAATAACATAAACAATTGCAAATTTCTTTGGGTGTTTATAGGTCTAAACCTTGTCATAGGAACGTGAATCAAATAACTTAATAGCACCTCCTTCCATTGCCACTGCAAAGACAAGGCCCTGCTGGTCATATGCAACAGTCGGCCTACCTCGTAATCGCAGTATTCCCTGAAAATTATTAAGAGTAAGCACAAATCATAACAATTCATCCTTTACAATTGCTATTTTCCTCGAGGAAACTGAGTAAAATGTACTTTTTATGCGATTGCAACACCGTGAGAGGCGATGGCCGTAAATCTTCAAACAAAAATGCTGACTTTTTGAAGTAATTTCTTCAACCATGTATTGATATATAGACAGATGATGAATTACATAACCAACCTGGCAAGCATTTACGCGGACATCCCAAATCCGGACACAATGATCCAGAGAACCAGACATAAAGCTATCATTTATGGGAGACATGCAGAGGGAAACAACCCTGAAACATCAAATTTGACAAAATGAAAAGAAGAAACTCAACAATATTAGACAAACAACTACACAATGCTAAAAGCATTTTACATATTCAGAAAATAAGGCAACAGTGCAAGCTGTCCCCTTCTACCATGTCACCAATATGGATTAAGAAGTTCATCTGATTTGCCCAAAAAAGTGGCAGTTTGTCATCAAATTGAATGTACCTCTCTTTATGTCCTTTGAAGTAGCGAAGACATCGATTGTCGTACATTGATAGATACCTTAGGGACTCTAGTAAAACGAAAGGCACGAATAAGTATCAATTCCCAAATTATTTCATATCAAGTAGATTCGAAGAAACTTACCTCCACTTGATTCTAAATTATATCTTGAAGAGCATATGACAGAACTGGGATGGTGGGTAAAGCATATGCGATCAGCGCCATGCTTCTTATGATATGTCGTCTTCAGCAACCTGAATTTCACTACCCAATGGTGAAAAAAGACATGTATCCGAGCATGTATAGTTTTCGACCTCATACTAGCAAACTCACTTGGCATTGGCAATATCGTATAGTCGTACTGAATCATCTTCACTAGCAGTGATCAGTAAATCGTCCTTTCGATGGAAGTCAATAGAATTAATCTTTCCAACCTAGGTTACGAGGAAACATACTTAGCTTCTTCCTTCACAAAAACAAAATTTCTCCATGCGAACCCTTCACTATTCTTAATTCTCAAGAAATAATTTTGGTTAGTTGCAGAAGATGAAAGTTTCCTCCGCTTAAACCCACGATGAAACTGTTCTCAGTTTCAGCAAAAGAAGGAGAAAGAGCGAATAAACACTAATCCTGATACTTTTCGAAATAAAAAAAAAAGAATATGGGAAGGAAAGGGAAGCTCACAAAGTCGGAGAAAACTGCCCCGATTGACATACTGCGAACAGTGGCGTCGTCCAGTTCCGTAAGCGACGCCATTTTCTTCTATGGATTCTCCGTTCCCGCAGACACGGTACAGAATCAGGAACTGTATCAGTATCAGTAGGTTTTCCTTAATTCTTCTCCATGAAATTACAGGAAATAATTTTAAATTAAAAAAAAAATTTGATCTTTACATGTAAAATACAATACAATTCAAGCCCAAATCGCTTCAATCTCTCGGGTACGAAAATTTGTAAAACTTTAATACCATGCCGAGGACCATCAAAAGCCTGTAAATTTTTAGGCGACGTCTTGTATTTAGAGAAGACACTTCAATTTCCAAGTTGAAAATAGGGTTAGCACTAGCCGGTTCAGTTTGGTTCTGCACTAAAACCAGACCAAATCGTGAATTAATGGTTCCCGACGTTCAAAACTGAAACTGCCTGAGTCAGTTTTACCCACAGAACAAGGCCGATGTGCCCAGCCCGACTTGAAAGAGGGTCCAAAAATTTACATGTTAAATGTGTAAAATAACGATGGCAGAGAAGGAAAATAGTCAGAAAGTATGTTTAATTTCATAAATCTTTGTACAAGTGACAAGAAATGACTAAAATGGAGGCAAAATGTTTGGTACAAGAACCCTTTTCAACAAAACTTCATCACTAATCTGAACGACAACAAGATTTACCCACTCATCTACTCCGACTAATCCTTACATATGGTCGTCAAAATTCGGAATTACATGAAATTCTAATACACAATTCATATACTTCCTAAAACTCTGGTCAACTGCAAAAACAATGCATGTTTAAGAAAAGGGTAGTTTACTGATATAAAGCAATTTTTGTTAGCATCAGAGCCATTTCAGATAAAAAATAATAATAAAAACAAAGTAATGATTAAGCATAAAATGGAATTTATATGACTTAAGTGTGCTCTGTCTAACAAAAATAGCTTTCATCAATAAAATCTACCAATCTTATAATTAAGGCTGCACTGCGTCTTACCAGTCAGCTTCCCCAGCATTTGTAGTCTGGCGGGAAACTCTATTGTCAGCAGGCCTCTTGTTTGGAATTCTCGTCAGCTTCCGTAGCCTTTTCAACATCATTCCTCTTTGAATGATCAGATTTTTCATCAACATCAGGCTCTGATGAGTCCTTGGGAGTGGGTGGTGGAGAGTTTTCTCTCTCCACTGGTGGCATCAGAGTAATACATTCTTGCAGTTCTGGAGAACTACTTGTCTTGGGTGCATGCACTGCATCATTTTGCACGGATGCGTTCTCTTCTCCAACTGTCTCGGCATGGGGTGATGCCATGACAGAATCAGGGTCAGACGGCTTTGGAGTAATGCCTTTAGAAGCATCAGCTGCTATATCCACTTTAGGTCTCTTAGCAACTTTCTCCGCGACAATTTCACCCTTTGTTCCAGTAGCCTGGATAGAAGGAAAATTTTTGAATACATAAGAGATTATTAAATCCAATTTTATAAGCTAAGACGATGAGCAATAACCAAAAGAGATTTTAAATATAAATTTATGTAGTCTCACTTGTTTCTCAAGTTTGTCTAACTTTCTACGAAAGTCGTTGCGCTTCTGGTCTAGCATTTCTTGTTTCTTTCGAAGTTCTTCCTTCATTAGCTCCAAGCTCTGTAATTTCTTTTGAGGAACTTTAGGACCATTCAAGGGCTTTGGATGCTCAGAGTCAGAAACAGAAACATCGGATGAATATATGACTTTACCCTTTGGAGCCAAGGACAGTAGAGTTTCACGGCCTCTGTTAGCTAAAGACCGAATTGAAGTCTGGTGGGTTGCACCACGGGGAGCAGAAATACTACCATGGGTTAACCCATCATCCAGAACATTATCGCGATTAGCCCACCATAATTTGATAAAGCGATTACCCAAAACAGCATCTGGAGCCATTAAAGCTGCTTCCGCCTCTTCCCTTTTGGAGAACTGAACAAAAGCTCGTTCACTATTTGCTGGGATATAAATGTCAATAACTTCACCAAATTTTTTAAAATGAGAAAGAAGAGTTTCCGTTTTGTTGCTTTTTTTAGGAATGCCATTGACAAATAGAGTGCGAAGGGCTTTCTGAGATGGTTTGCATGTGTGTCGCGCAATATCATTCTTTGCCTTCAGAGACATATTCATTTCCTTTGAGGAGTCTTCAGTTCTGATCTGCTTTCCCAGTACCTCAGTATCTTCCTTCATTTCATTATCTACATAACCAGAAGAACTTACAGTTGGATCAGTTTTTTCCATCACATCCAATCTATATTTTGAACTACCCATTCTACCCCAGACAGTTGAGTTTGCACTCTGTGAAACGACAGTAGGTACGTTACTTCTGCCAGGAAATTCATTACCAACACTGTCACTAATCCTTACGTGGTGATGATCAGTTGGATCATCTTTCAACATGGTTTCAGCTTCATCAATATTAGCTGCTTTTAATTCAAGGAGGCTTGCTGATTCAGGGCGATTATTCCACAAAGGTTGATCAGGATCATACAAATCAGCTGCACCAGCAGTAACAAAATCTGAATACGTGCCGTTTAAGGTCGAACTATCATCTGCCACTGTCAATCCAGGCTTGCTGCTGTTACCATGAAATTCTTTGCTATTTGTCAATGTGGTTGAAGAAGTGCCAGTTGCTGGTAATGATCCAGTGAGTGAAGATTTTCCCATCAAATGTGTGCTTGGCACGGAAACAGGAAGGTTGAACTGTGAAAGACTCTGGAAAATACAAAAACACAAATTATTGGTAATTACTGATGATCTACATATACAGAGAAACACTCTTTGAGGGTCATTAAGAAAGAAACATACACATTATTGGTAATTACTGATGAACTACGTATACAGAGAAAAACTCTTTTGAGTGTCATTAAGAAAGATAGAAACAATCCTTAGAATGGTAACTTGAGAGTCCAGATGAACAATTACTTTATATTTCAGAATAGTCGGTCATTGGCACTGGAAACAGAAAAAAAAAATTATGAAAGACATACCTGAACGTCTTCAACTACAATACGGTTGACACCATGTTCCATTGGACACATGTCTCCTCTCAAACAAAATCCACGCTCCTCAAAATCTCGACATCTTTGGCGTGGCACAACTATATTTAATGACGAGTTGATCGGTCGTCCGAGAGGTCCAAGCAATCCAAAGGAGTTGATCATATCCAGACCTCCATTTGGTATTCCTGGCATTAATCCATATGCGCTCCATGCTGTACTTTGTGGATTAGAAAGATTCGGCAACCCCCTCCCAGCAAACAGACTGGGAGGGATGGGACCCTGATGAACAATTTGAGAAGCAATATCAGCCGAACTAAACCTAGAATCTCGCTGGTTCCAAGCACCAGGGTTCCTTCCTCTTCCCCTCCCAAAACCAAAGTCTCCAGGAGGTATGTGATTTGGTCGGTATTTATTATTGAAATCTGATGTTCGAGGAACTGAAGTAGAGCTAAGACGTCTTTTATCAAATTTCCCGGAGACATCTTTTTCAAAGGAAGCAGTATTGAAATCTTTCCATGTTTCACTGGCTTGCGATTCATTTTCCCTGAAAGGATAACCATTTTCATATAACTTGTTACGGTTTCTATATGGCCTAGTCAAACCTTGATCCACAGCATCCAGCTCCGACAACTGAGAATGTGTGTCTCGTCTTCGATGCTTATGGTTTCGATCATCATCATCCTCATCACTAACTTCTTTCTCGTCATGATCGTCAATGCAATCATAAGAAGAAAGAACTCCACCTTTTGGTGATGATATGTTCATTTCTGTTGGATTGCTCTCCAAAATACAGAGTGCCCTGTTATCACATTATACACATCAGGTGGAGTAAGCAAACCACGATATAAGCAGGAACATTTATTATAACTATTGATTAATTAATAAAGAGAAAAATAAGCTAAGATGGGTCCAGACGCAACTCGAAGTGTTCAGCAAATATCTATTGCTAAGAAAAATATAAGCATTGATAATAAGCAACTAAGGATTCAAGAACACACATTGTTTAAGCTAATATCTACAGCTGAGAAAAATTAAATGAGCATTGAGAATAAACAAATAAAGATTCAAGAGTCTGTTCCAATAACGAATGCAATTAATAATATACAACTCTAACCAAGGACAGTGAGGAAACTTCTATAACAAACATTTTGAAAGTCTGAAAAAGGACAAGTTCAACATAGGCCTTAACAAGAGTCAAAGAAGATTCTTTATCAAATTTCTTAAATCAGACACGTCCACTTTTCAAGTTAAACAAACATAATAGCAGCAACATCTAGAAAAAGCTAACTTCATTTGAAGTCTAGCTAACTCAATCAACTCGAAAAGGCCTACTAAAGTATAAGACCAGTATAAATCTATGGAAAGAGCTTAGATCAAACAAGAGCACTATTTCATAGACAGGGCACAAAAATCGTCTGGAAGAGTGGCAATCAACGTGTACAAGTGAACATCTTCACGAGACCGACTTAGTTCAAACACAAATTGCAATTAGGCTACAATTCATTCAACCAACAAAAAACACGAAAAATCCTAAATGCCTATCAAATATCCAAAGGAAGAACAAAAGATTCTTTAGATTTCTGGTTAAATTTAATAGAAAATCATCATAGAGTTTCGACAAGCGACCACAATAGCCACTGAAGTAGGGAGATAAGCATTGAATACTTACAAAATATTCCTCAAAATTGAACAAGAAAATTCCTCGTATAGCTTTAAATAATCACGAAGATAGCCTACTTCGCTGCCTAACGGAGAACAACAAAACCAGAGGAACCAGAAGGCATATATTAAAGAAAAGCAATTGGCGAGAGAAGGAGCAAGATCAACGGCTAAAATCGAGGTGCAGGTAGGGATGATCTCCTGGAGAGCCAATAGGGCAGAGAAGATGTTCTCGCAACTCCGGCTTTGTTTGGTTTTGGGGGTTTGAGGCTTGGAAGGGCGAGCAGAACCGCAAAAGGAGAGAAAGAAAGAAACGACGTACCAAAAGGCAATTAAAAAAAATCTAGTGTGGTAAAACATGATAATAAAATAAAACAAGGGACTAATTTGAAATTTTCTTATCAGACGTACATCTCTCTTAATGATATTAATTAATGACAAATAATGAAAATAATAAATAAACATGGCACGATCTCCCGGCCAGGGTACGGAGGGGTATTTCAGGAAAATTAACAAAAATAAACCTCAAAAAATCAAATACTAAACAATTTTTATTAATAAATAAAATATTAAATTATAAAAAATAAACAAAATAAATATTATTTTCACTTTTTTTTTTGTTAAAAATTAAATTTTTTAAACTAAGTAGAATTCAGTAAATGAGACAATGAGAATTAAGGTTATGGTTCAAAATTTGCTCTATTTGGTATGCTCTATTCGAGGCAGAATGTGAAGTTATATATTAATATTATGCAATCTTAGTAGTCCTACATACTTTTTTTAATGAAAGATACATTTACGTTGAGAAAAAATAAGTTTCTGCAGCAGAAGACAAGTATGCGCGGCAGAAATAACCCTTTTCGCTGTGAAATCTTAGTCTTTGGATTAGGGTTTTCTTTACACAACAAAATACACGTTTCTGCTATGAAAAATACTCTTTCCGCAACAAATATTTATCTTTTCGCTACAGACAGTAAGTCATTGACTACAACTATTTCATGTACGAGTTCGATGTAGAAAGATGACCTATCTGCTGCGGAAAAAAATGTAAATTTTTAACAGAAAACGTGACAATGATATTTGTCTCGTTTATTTTTCATAGTTCATCGTTTCATTTGTTAACAGAAATTGTTTTGTGTTTGACTTGTCACCGATTTTATAGTTCATGGTGTTTTTATTGATAATTATCAGTGATTTTATTTTCAGAGAGCACCGAGTGACTCAAGTCTTCTTCTAAAAGAACAAGAGTAAAATGGATTAATGTAACCTTGGATATCTCATTCTACTAAAAAAAATGCAGCTAAATATTTTAAATCCTAAAATTTTTCTCAAAAAAATTATGTTAAATTAGTTTATTAAAAACTCTAATTCAAATTTAGGAATATTTGAAAATATCAAAATTTTTAATTAAGTGAAAGAAAATTTAATATTTATTATGAAGTATTTATTGAATTTATCTTTAATCCAATATTAAATAATTTAATTTAAAATATCTCCATTGAAATATCAAAATAGAGTTGAAAATTCATCTAGTAACAATATTAAATATAAAACATGCATCGTCACTTTTATAAACGGAAATATTGAATCGAGTTAAATAAGAATTCCAATAATATCATTCAAATGAATAAAATTTTCAACATAATTTATTTATAACAAAAATAATATTTAAATGAAATAAATCATTCATTTGACCCAATAATATCTGCATCTGTATGCCCGTTTGCCTCTGGAATATTCTCGATTAGTCTTAATTCTTTTTCAGTTAAAAATTCACATACATTACAAAACTAAATGTTAGATAAACTCAATAAGTAATAACATGTGCATATGTGAATTAATTTCATGCAGTACCAGAATTTCATGTTTAAGTTACATATTAGTTGGAACTCATTTTTCAACATTACCATGCGTTCGACTTTCATTTAGTATCTCATAATTTTCATGCGTTCAGACTTTCATTAGTCATTTCATCATATTTTCCGTCAATTCCATTAGATTTATGTATTCATACTTGCATCCAAAATGACCTGTCAATTTTATATTTTTTTTATTATATGTCAATGTCTAATCATGTGTATACAATAAAAATATCAAGATTTAAATAATAAAATAAAGTTGTAGAAAATAAATTAAATATTACGCTTTGTAATTGTAACGTCCCCCGGTGCTCTTAGTACAATATTGTCCACTTTTGGCCAAATTCCACACAGTTTTGTTATTGGGGTTAGCTAAAAACATGTTGTATTAAGTAGGGAGGGAAACCCTATTTATAAACCATGCATTTTTCTACTCTCCCAAGCGATGTGAGACTGTGCCCCCCTGATATGGCCGGACCCACACCGGAATCTTTTCTGGCCTTCACAAGGCGAGCTACCACAATTCCCCCCCTTGGGGACCCGACGTCCTAGTCGGCCACACTTCCGGGTGGGATTTCGCTCTAATACCATTTGTAATGTCCTTCGATGCTAGGGTGTGCACGGTATCGGTCCGGTCCGATTTTACACCGGTCTGGCACTGGACCGGCGGTACCAGTTCTCTTTTTGGGAAGACCGGTACCGGTCCCGCAGAAATCGGTTCCGGTACCGGTTCTGGATCGGGTTTTCTGGTACCGGTACCGGTTCTAATTTATAAGAAAAAAAAAAAGACAAGCTGATATCAGGGAACATAAAATATGTATAATATCTTCTTTAAACCGGTTCTAATACCTGGAACATACGTCACCAAATCATCTTGCATTCAATGCAGTAAGTTTGTGTGATCTCCCATCACAAAGGAGAGATCCTACAACACAGATTCCAAGATTGGAATTAGCACGCCAAATGCGATTTGTAAAAGAAAAGACAAGCAGAGTCCCAAAAGAGGGAGGTTTATAGAACGACATCTTGAACATTTTAGAGGTGAAAAGGTTAATGGAAGCCTCGAAATGAATTTGATCAATCAAAGATCAAAACTCTAGTGTGAAAGCTAGAAAATACGATTAAACTAGAAGCAAAAAAGCAGAACATAAAAATCAAAACGTAAACTTCAAAAAAGTAATAAACTAATAAAAAATCTACTCACTATGTTCCGAGACAAAAGAATTGCACACATTCTTGTATGCATAAAAAAGAAATGGTTTGTGGGAGAGTGGACGGAAGTAGACGATGGACAGAGTCGGAGCTGGGAGCTGGCAGCGGCAGTGGCAGACGAACGGAACGGAGCTCGGAGCTGGCAGAGTGGCAGTGTCGGACTGGTGACGGTCGATGGACGGAGCTCGGAGCTCGCTGGTCGGCCGTCGCTGGCAGAGGCTGGCTGACGAGTGACAACGAGGGCTGGCCGGCTGGACTGGAGAGTGCCGAGTGAAGCGATGGACAGAGCTCGGAGCTCGCTGGTCGGCGGTCGCTGGCAGAGGTAGCTCTTCCGACTGGGAGACTGGGATTAGGTTTAGCCGAGACTGGGAGTGGGGAGTGGGGAGTGGGGACTTGGGACGGGGACGAGATTTCAGATTTAATCTGAAATTCCGGTCCTACACGGTACCGGTTCTATGGTACCGTATACCGTGGACAGGTACAGGGTAGGACCGGTCCCGATAGCACCGGACCGGGTCCGGTTCGGTGCTCCATACATATGGACTGGTCCCGGTACCGAAAGGCCGGTCCCGGTACCGGGCCGGTTCTGCACACCCCTATTCGATGCTCCCAGTACAATATTGTCTGCTTTGGGCCAAATTTCGCACAGTTTTGTTCTTAAAGTTAGCCCAAAACATTTTGTACTAGGTAGGGAGGGGAACCCTACTTATAAACTATGTATTTTCTACTATTCCAAGCGATGTGGGATTGTGCCCCCCAGATATGGGTCAGATTCACACCTCGACTTTTCTTGGCCTTCACAGATAGGGTCGATAGCTAAAATATTAAAAATTGATATATTTATTTACTGGGATTCTGAGAGTATAATGGTTTGAGAAATTTTCAAAGCTTTTAAATACCCTTTACAGCATAAATAATCTTATGGTTAAAATCCTCTTTAAATCTTAAAATCATACAAAGAATTTGGGCTTAAGTTCTTTACTGATAAAATTCTTAGACAGATTGAAATCGAATTGTATCAACTTGATGGTTCGTGAGCAATTCGTGTCAAAATTGGTTTGTTTCTAGTTCAATAGGGCTTGGTCTAGCTGGACAGGGTCTGGTGTGGCAGAACCGAATCGGTTTGGGTTGACTTTAGAGAACTGGTTTGGGTGGTTGGCTTGGTTAGGTTTCAGACCATGTTCTTCTCCTTTTTTTTCTCCTTCCTTCTTCGCATCGCGCTCCGGCAAACACACAAGAGGTGTGTTCGCCGATGGTTGAGGTTGGTTGAACTACCCTGGAAATTCGTCAAAAGAGGCGCCTAAGGGCTAAGAGTGGTCGTCAATTCGTGTTGGAGAGTCTTCAACTAGAGCTCGGCTTCCAGCGCCATGGAGTTCCTCAAATTCACCTGGGTTTGAGCAGCTTGCGATGATCGGAGCTTGAGAGTGAAGATTAAAACTTTAAAGGTGAGTGATTTCTTCCAATTTATAGGGAACGTTTTCAGGTGAGAGACCCCCAAATCCATGTCAAATTCGAATTTCCTCAACAACTGAAAGATGGTACTTTCATCGCAGTTTTGGTATATTTATGATTGTATTTTCCACCAAATCTTAGTTGGTTTCCGATTGCTCAACAGAATTAA
The DNA here is from genome assembly GCA_022433065.1 of Begonia loranthoides. NCBI lineage: Eukaryota > Viridiplantae > Streptophyta > Magnoliopsida > Cucurbitales > Begoniaceae > Begonia > Begonia loranthoides. The sequence goes on from CM039485.1 coordinate 3,387,369, forward strand.
TCTAATAAGTTGCAAAAACTCCTCTCATGATTGGATTTTCACCAATTTGAGAGGAATTTTAGCTATGGGAATTCATATTAGAGTTTCAAATTGTTGGGATAAGATCTTAATTTGGGAAAAACAAACTGAATTTTTATTCAAAATTGAAAAGCTTAAACCCTAATTTGTTGCACACAAACTTCAAAAGAATTGATTGAAAAGCCGAACGAGGTGAAAATCTCAAAAACGGTTCTGTAGTATGACGGTAAGTCAGGGTCACCAACCAACTCGTGACTTGCAAGCCGACACTTTCCTAATCTGACTCCGGCTCCACATTTTATTTTTTGACAAGGCCGGTGCGGTTGGATTTATGTTTTTATAGCGTGGTCGCAGCATTGAGTTAAAATTTATGGGTCTGGCTGACCCATTGACGAGCCCGAACAGTGAGGGTGATTTATCACTTTTCCATCAGTTCTTCCATCGTTATTTCCAACCGACGTCTTACCTTGAATCAGCAGCAGCTTGGATTACTGATAAAAACTTTATACAATACAGAGATCTTCCTTGAACTATTATGTTATTCAATACAGTCTATATATATAGTTAGGAAACAGAGCTTAAAAAACAGGGGATGTCTCTCTAGAACAAGTATTCAACAATGGAGGTAGACGAACAGCTCTGCCATGGAACCTGAATCTTCACCATGTTATCCTCGTATTCAAACGCAGCGTCTTTTCCATCGAGAAGACAGCGTCTTGGTTTCTGCGAAGCAAAAACTCTCATCTCACCGCTCCCTCGCACCCCGACTTCAATCGACTTCTTCTCCTCGTCCAAACCTAACGCCTGGATCGCCCCTCCCGTGTTCAGCATGTTCACCAAGCCGATCGGAGCGAACTGAACGGAGTTTCCAGGAAGAACGGCGATTGGGCAGACTGTGATAAGCTCGAAGTGGAAGGGGTCGAGGGAGATCTCCACGTTTTGAGAGGGCTTTGAGAGGAGTAGCTTCTTGGAGTTGAAGAAGTATAAGGCGAAGGTCTCTACCCCTTCAATGGAGATCGGAGTTCTCCCACTATTCCATTCGATGTCTTTCGGGTTAGCCTTGGATGTCACCGTGCGTGAACACTGTGAGGCGCACTGGTTTCTCCTCGTTTCCCTGCTCCATCCTCCTCCTTGGCAGTTAAAAGCTCCGATCACTCCGCTGAACTGTATCATCAATAAAGAATTATGAAAATTGTTCAACCTTCTGCGAGCTTCTGGTTAAAGAGTTTGAAATTACCTTGTTGAGGTTCCAGATCTTGAGCATGGTCTTGCCATCGTGGAGAGGGTCTTGAAAGAGACAGTCGCGGGTGGGGAGGGCGTAGTATTGGCACCGGAGAATGGAGCCGTCGGGGAGGACGAGGGTCTTAAGGAGGTCGAAATTATGCTTGCCGACCGAGTCACTGATATAGATAGGACCGCCCGATATGGCTCTGGAAGCAGCGTGAAAGGCGGCGCAGGGGTGAGTCGACTGGAACATATCCCAATCTGGGTGGATGAAATTTCCCATCCACAAGCTGTTATAAGCGCAATGGACCATGTGACAGCCTTGCAGCCAGAACGTACCGTTCGGGTCTCCCGACGGGTCCGTACACCAGAAGTCGTCGCCGACACGGCCCAGAGATATGGCCTCTGTTCCGAGGAACATGAAATCGTTGCAGTGCTCCATGCTTGCAATAACTCCATTCCCGTCGAAATGCTTCCTCACGGAAGCTGTCAGCGCCTTGTAATATGCTTTCGCAAGCTCCACTCTTCCGCCATACTTCTCGCACACCATCTCCAGCAACTGCACAGAGTTCAGAATATAAAATAAAACTTGGGTTTAAAGCTTCGTCAAGAAAAGACACTTGGCAGCAAAGGACTTACGTGGATGACGTCGACCTTAACGCCGTCAATCCCGACGGATTCCAACTGAGAATGGAGCCCTTCGTACATCAGATCAACTTGTTCTGGTGGGACCAACCCGACGCCATTGTTAACGATCTTGTCGACGGCGAGATCTTCCATCGTGGTCTCCAGTCCAGGCGATAGTTTAGGCATGACCACCGTCGATTCCGGTAAGCCGGGAGCGTTGGGTCTTAGTCCTCCCCAATACCCACATAGAGCATGCCACACGTAAACGTAGCCGACGCTCTTGAACTCCTCCTTCAAGTCCCTGATAAAGGCCTTCATGCCCTTAGCCGAGGCGTTTTTGGGATCTTCTTTAGTACTGACATAGTCTCTAAACTTGTAATTCTCTTCAAACTTCAAGAGCCTGCAAGGCATTTGTTCGCCTGCGACGGTCTGGTTCATCCCTTCCTGGGTGACCGGATCCGCATCATGGCCGATAGATTGCCATCCATCGTCGATCAAAACCATACCAGGTGGGCACCCACCATCGACCAGACATTTAACACCCTCTATAACTCCACGGGGGTTCACCGTTAGATAGAATGCGTCCCATGTGCACCAACCAAATTTGTCCACGATAGGCGGTGGAGTTTTCTCCTCCAAAAGCTTGAAAGTCCCTAAATGGATCCTTATCACTTTCATGGCTTCCTTCACCAGGCTAAAAGGATCCTCTCCCGCATGCAGATAAACCACGCTTCGGAACTTGTCGGCCGATACCTCCGTCGAGCCGCTCTCCACGCATACGTCGACGAAATCGTCCAAACCCGGCTGGAGGGAGGAGCGGAAAGACCCATCGATGATCGGAAGGAGGAGCACATAAGGACGACCGGAATCGGAATTCTCCAGAATCAGAATCTGGGTTTCGCTCTCGAGGTCTCGGCCATTGGAGCCGACCCAGTGGGTAGTCCACCAGACCTTGAACCTGAAAATGCTCATGAACCTAATATTGCTCAGCTTGCCCAATGGGACGACGTGTCTGCTTCTTGGCTCAGCGGCTTCGAACCCAATGAAGCAGCCCACGTTGGCGATGCACTTGTCAATTGAAGTATACGGAGAAGGAAATGCTCTGATGTTATCAGGGACATTAGAGAGAATCAAATGGCCGTCTGCAAGTAAATCTGAACCGTCCAATGTAATCGGCGACCGATCACATCCATTGACGAGGCTAACAATTTCGGACCCATCTCGGCTTAAACTGGGAGCCATTGACACCGAACAAGAAGAAAAACGTGTCAATAGAAGGCAACAGAAGAAGGACGATTCTGCGGTACAACGAAGAAGACGAACAATGGTATATATACACAGAAAACAAGAATATGAACAAGGAAAGAAGACGAAAAAGATTGAAGGAATTGAAAGAATAAATGAAGATTCTTGATGATAATCAGAAAAAGAAGCAGCACTTTGCTGGATTCTCTCGTCTTCTGTCTGTTTCTATGAATTCAGACCAGTTAAGGAAAAACCGACAAACTGTTCAAATCGAGATTTGCAGTTAGGAATGGTTGCGTTGAGTTAACCAAAAGGAAACGCCTTTTCTTATAGAGAGGGACCTTCATCATCATGACATCGTCCTCGTCGAGGGAAAACGAGAAGAAACTTCAAACGCAGCTTCCGATTTTCTCTTATTTTATTAATTTTAATTCTGGAGATGTGGCATCTACAAAATCCTTTTATTTATCCACATTTATTATGATTATCGTGTCAAAGATTCAGCCGTTCTTCCCGTTTTCAAATCCAAAAAGTCAACTTTTAAATTAAATAATTAAAAAAAACAAAGGTTTTTTTTTTTTTTTTTTAACAATTTTGAAAATTGTAATTTTATAATTTGGTGATGGATGGGAGTGGGTGCACTTTGTTCCCTGGTTACTAGCAACAAAAGCTTAGATTCCCGTTTTTCCCTTTATTCCATAACACCTTATTTTAAACTTCTCTTCATGTTCAAGTTTCATGTGTGATTCGATGAACTGGGATTCTTTTTATCATGGTTTCACGTGTGATTTGACGAACTGAAAATCTTTTGATCGTTGTTTCATGCGTGATTCGATGAACTATGATTATTTCGACCGTTTATATCTTTCTTCTTTCATAACTCTTTTATTGTAATATTTTTCGATACTCTTAATATAATATTGTCTATTTTAGATCGAAGTCCGCACAATTTAAAAAAAATTTTACTTATAAATTATATACATTTATAAAATTGTCTTAATTTTTACGGTGTGGGTTGCCACATTTATGGTAGAAAATTAGGATAATGATGTTTTTTGATTAAATAAAAATATTATTTACAGTACAAGTTTGCTAAAAAATATTTAAAAAAAAAAAAACTCAAAAGAAATTCAATTTCATTCCTTCCTAGTTAAGAGGCGGAAAACAAGGAGAATTTTTTTTAAAGGTTTACGAACTTAAAGTCAGGAATACCCTTTATCGACACGTGTCCTGAATTAAGATAATGTGGGTCCCGCTCATCCACACCCAATAACATATAGCCAGCGTGCCGTGTTCTTCTTCATGGTCATGGTCTTGGTGGGTTGACGAGCCGACCATTGCAACGTGGAAGGCTTCCATGCAACCAACGTACGACGACGACCACCTCCCCCAGCTGCTTACTTGTCGGTTAAGCAAATGTTAAATCGAGAAAGCCCCACAGGTTGCCACTTGTCTTTTATCTCCTAAAATAATAAATTTCAATATATATATATATAAGTTTTAATTAATATTTCTCCAACCTTAGTGGTTGGAAACTTGGGTATGGTCGGTCTTGTGTGTGCTACAAGCAGTCAAGTACGACTTCCATGTGGGCTCGTGTACAAATGAAGCATTTTCTTGAATCTGCGGACAAACCGTGTTGGGCCACGGATGAGTTAATTACATAAATTAATTAAAGTATTTAAGTATTTCTACTAGTAATTACTTAATTTGTAGTTTTTGACTTAAATTAAGTTAATTTACTTGTTTAATTATAGTTTCCTTATTCAAATTAGTTTATTGATGTATGTTATAATTTATTTATCTCTCTCTAACTCATTCGGGGCTTCGTAGTTCTCTTCTCAAATGTGATAACAATAAGTTATTCTTCCTCGAGGACAAGAATTTAATCAATTCTCTTACTATCGTCTTCCCTCCGTATTTTTACACCTTTTAATCATTCGGTCATTCTCTTTTGTTGCAAAAAATCCACGATTAAAACTTTCACGTTGCATTGTTGAAAAAAAGTGAATTCAGATCTCTCTCTCTTGAATGTGTGAAATCTAGACAATTAAACATGTCAGCCACTTTGCCATGACTTTTCAAGCAACATTTGTTAGCCTAAGTGTCATTAAGCTTAATTGTTTTGATGATGAATGTTTTAATTAAAATAATAAGTTGTTTATTGTTTGATTATGCTTAATGTTTTATATTTATATTTATATTAATATTAATTGGAAATACTCATTAACAATGGTATTTGTATGTACTAACATGTTGTTTTAAGTCAATGTAGTTATTGGTTAGACGCATACCAGTATTACAATTTGTATCAAAGCCAGGTTAATTAAACTTTTTGTGTGATATTGTGCTTATTTGGATAAATTTGCATCTATTGGATTATTTGTCTTATTGAAATTTTCTTGGATAAAATTGTTTAAATTCCTTAAATATATAAATTGCTATGGCCTTCAATATGCAAGTTAAAGGACAATATTTGTTTAGACCTCCATTTTTTTTATGGTAGTGATTATGTTTATTGGAAGTCTATGATGAAAATATATATTCAATCTTTGAATTATGATATTTGGAATATCGTTGAAAATTGGTTTTTCATTCCACTTAAATTTGAAAATGGTGTAGAGGTTCTAAAATTGTATAGTGAATTTAATGATGTAGACAAAAGAAAAGTCAATTAACATGTTATATTGTGCTTTAAATCATGATAAATTTAATAGAATTCAAGCATGTGATAGTGTCTTTGATATTTGGAAATTGTTTGAAGTTACACAAGATGAGACTAACCAAAGTTAATTAAAATAAATTGAATATGTTCATCCATGAATATGAATTATTTTGTATGAATAAGAACGAAACCATTAGTTGTATGTTTATTCATTTTGATAACCTTGTTAATGGTTTGAAAGTGCTTGGTAGAGTTTATCTCAACGAAGAGTTGGTGAGAAAGATTCTTAGGTGTCTATCAAGAGTGTAGCAACCTAAAGTGACCACTATCCAAAAGACAAGTGATCTCAAAGTTTTAATGATAGAGGAACTCATCAGTTTCTTAATGATGCAAGAGATTATGTTAATGAGCAACAAGAAGGAGGAGCAAAAAGAGAAGGAAATTTCCAAACCAAGGAATATTGTCTTCAAAGCCTCTACAAACACTCAAGTGGATTCCGGGGAAGAGGATGAAGATGAAGATATAAAATCCATAACCCGAAAGTTCAACAAATTCCTTTATCGGAAAAAGAGGAACAAAGAGAAAGTAATCATTTGCTTTGGGTGTGGAATACCAGGACATACCACAACCGATTGTCCCAAAGCAAATAGGAAAACAAAAGCCTCAAGGAAGAAAGCATTCAAAGCCACATGAAACGATAGCAATGAGAGCTCTTCTTCCGAGATTGAAGAAGTCTCCAATTTTTGCTTCATGGTGAATAAGGACAAGGTACACAACTCATCTAGTGATTTAGATAGTGATATTGATGAGAATAATGAGTTGTGGGATGTCTTCAATGAATTGTTTGATAGATTTAATGTGCTTAAATGCAAATAATTCATTGAAAAAGAATAACAATTTGATGAAAAAGTATGTTGAAATGGTTAAATCTTTTGAAAATCAAATTGTTGAGTTGAAAAGCATGTATAAGATTTCTAATTCTACTATTAAATCTCTTGAGTTGAATGTTAGTAAATTGAAAGTGAAAAATGATGATTAAAACTCTATTGTACTTAAATTTACTAGTGATAGCATACACTTTAACATGCTTTTAGAACAACAAAGGGTTACATTTGTTAAAAAGAAAATTAGAATAATTTATTTATTTGCCCATCTACTTGTAATTGTATATGACATAAATCATTTTGTTGTCTATTGAAATCAAATGACAAAATGATTAATTCTAAAATAGTTTGGGTTGCTAAAGGAACCATTGCAAAGATTAATGAACCTAAAAAAATTTGGGTGCCTAAGAAAAGCACTTGGGTGTTTTTCTCTTTTGTATCAAGAGTACTCAATTAGGTTGTTCAAAGTGTTTAATGAATTATACTCTTGAAGTGTATTAGATTATGCATATAGGTTAAAATGTTATACTTTTGGTAAATGTTGATTTTATTGGTTGCATATTCTTATTGGTATCTTTGGTTTTAAATTTTTGTTAATCCAACAATTGGAATCTTAAATTGTATATATTGATTTATTGTTGGTGTTTGATTTTAATGTCTTTGTGGCTCCCCATTGAATCAAATTTGTTTATTAAAATAGGGGGAAAAATAGCTTTTAACTTGAATATTATTTTTATTGAAGTTTAAATGTTGTCTTGATTTTAATGTCTTTGTAGCTCTCCATTGACTTGTGTGTTTCTCCCAACAATTGGAACTCTAAGGGGGAGAAATGTAATTGATTTGTTTAGGAATGTTTAGATGTGTACCCTTAATTATTATGTTTGTTTAATGTCAAATGGAGTGAATTAATTTGATTAAATTGTTTTGTTCTAATACTTTAGCTATCCCCAATGACTTGTTTTTGTTATTTCAAAAGGGGAAGAGAAATTTTATTACAATTGGTATCATTTTTCTTATATTGTTTTCCCTCCAATGTTTTGTTTTTGGTATGAATTTCGACAAAGGGAGAGAAATCTATTTGATTATTTAATTTGTCTTGACTGTTTCCAATTTTTATATGTATAGTTAATGACAAATGGGGAGAATCTTTTTTGTTGACTTTGTTAGGTCTCTCTATTGATTTCTTTTTTATCAAAGGGGGAAATATTTATATAAGTTGTAAGAAGAATCTTTGCAAGAAATTAAAAGTTAGATATATTGCATAAATTAAAGGAGAAAGATCAAATTATGTAATAGTATATGAACATGCTTAGACTTAGGAATAAACAACTTATAACATGTTGTTATAAAAAAAAATGGGGAGATTGTTAGCCTAAATGTCTTTAGACTTATTTGTTTTGATAATGAATGTTTTAATTAAAATAATAAGTTGTTTATTGTTTGATTATGCTTAATGTTTTAACGTTATATTTATATTGATATTCATTGAAAATACCTCTTAACAAAGGTATTTATATGTACTAATATGTTGTTCTAAGTCCATGTAATTATTGATTAAGTTTTGGGACTTAAACACTTCAAAATGTGAAAAACATGGAGTACATGTCGTCTAACAGGGACAAATTGGTCGACCGGTTGGCTGAAGAACGAGCCAAAACAAATAGGCGGTCAACAAGCTAGGACGAGGAGATTGATGGCAAATATTATAGAGTGCTCGAGTTTTTCCAAAATGTGTAAAAGCGGTCGACCAGTTTACTGTAAGTGATCAACCGCAAAATGGACAGAGTGTTCGAGACTTCATCGGTCAAGGAAGCGGTCTAGTGGCTGAAGGTTTAATAGACCGCAAAATGGACAGAGTTGTGCGAAGTGTCTAAATGTGAAGAGGCGGTCGACCAGAAGTGAAGAAGGCGGTAAACAAGTTAATCTGTATAACGCAACGGCTAGTTCCTAACAGTCGGATGACGGTCGACCAAAATGGGAGTGTTCAACCAGTTGAGTAGAGTCTATATATAGAAGACTTTTCGAAACTCATTCTAATAACGTGGGAATCATAGCGAAGCTTTGCGAAATTTCATACACGATTTCTCTATAATTAAATGAGTGAATATGTTTGACTCTCTCAATCCTCAACTTGAGATTTTATAAGTTTTAAAGTTATACTTTTCGTTTCTGCACTTGTAAATCGTTACATCAAGGGTGACGCCCTGTGAATAGTCAAAGAGAAGGGTGACGCCCTAAGAAAGAGTCATTGTAAAAGTTTGATTGGAACCAGTGAAGCCAATCGTCACTAAACGGGGAGGTTAGTGGCTAAAGATCTCCAAGTTGGAAACTTGGTGCACGCGGACGTAGGTGGAATTTACCGAACCGTGTGAACAAATTGTTTGCACTCTCTAACCCTTTCTCTTAAATTTATTTTTGTTTGATTTAATATTTGTTATAAATAACTTAGGGTTTAAAGATTAAATTATTGTACGAAAAAGTTTACCACACATAATTCGCCCTCTATCTATAGGCGTGCATTGGTCCTACATGGCTCACCAAGCTTAAAGAGTTAAACGAGTCGAGCTTAACGAGTCTAGCAAGCCCAAGGAGCCCGCCCAAAAAGATTTTCAACTCGAGCCGACTCACGAGCCACGAGTTAAACGAGTCGAGCCGAGCCGACTAAACAAGACTAACGAGTCTTAACAAGTCAAGTCTAACGAGCTGAGTATACATAAATATTTCTAATTTATATAAATATAATGTATATTTTTTAAAATTTAATTATTAAAATTATAATAATTATTTATTATTATAATGTCAAAATATAATAATGAGTCATTTAATTAACAAAATTATTTTATTAATATATAAAATGACATGTTTTGTGAAAAAAAAAAAAATTATTTGAGACGATCCGATAAAAAAGTATATCAGACAAGTATCATTATAAATATTTAACGTTGAATACTATTGATGAAGCACCGCAAATTGAGAAGTAAGATATTAAAATTTGAAAGAGTTTTTAGTGAAAAAAAATTTGGAGAAATGCGATATTTATAGAAAAAAGAAAGAAAATGAATGAAAGAGGAAAAGAGAAAAAAAAATGGAGGAAAAAAAGAGGTGGCAGGGATGTAACTGTTAGGGTTCAGTGTGACCCGGATTCTAATTGGGCCAGACCGGTTTGGCTCACATTGGAGGTTTCCTAATTCCTGCAGGATTAGGGTTTCCATATTTCTGTATGACTAGGGTTTCCTTTATCTATAAATATATGCTTGAGCTGCAAAACTCATTGTACCGATTTCTGTAGTGATTTCTCCTCTGCCCGTGGTTTTTTCCGTCTTGGGTTTTCCACGTAAATTCGGTGTCCATTGTTTTCTCTTTCTCTTTTCCAAATCTCGTTCGTTATTTCAACGCTATTTTAAACAATTGGTATCATAACTACGATTCAGGTTCTTTATATCAATTTTAACAATTGGTATTAGAGAGAAGTTGAAGGTTTATGAAAATCGAGGGTTTTCAATTTATCGGAGGTAGAACGAGTTGGTGATTTTGATTTTGGAAATCAGAAATTGAAAAAAATAAATAAATAAATAAAATAAAATTGGGGCTGCCCGCCAAGCCTGCCCGAAGAACAATCCTGCCCGTGTCGCCTTCTCCAGTGAGATCGAAGATCTGTACATCTCCAGTAGCGCCGTTCGATCTCCCCAGCGACGAACAGCGACTGTCCAGCGAAGAAGACGTTTAGCTCGCGCCGAGCGCTGTCCGTCGATTCGTAGCACCGAAGACAGAACTGCCGCGAAGAACAGAGGCGAGATCCGAAGCCCACGCTGCTCGTCGTCGACCTGCATCGCGCCGTCACGGTCGTCCATCAAGAACAGAGGATTGACGTCGACCCACTCTCCTACGCTGTCAATTGTTCCAAATCGAGGAAGAACAAAGATATTTTGTCAAATTTTTGAGAGAAAATTCTGAATTTTGGGGATGACTTCAATGAAATATGAAATTCCGATGTTGGATCGGAATACGAGGTTTCTGATATGGCAAATAAAGATGCGGGATGTTCTTGCTCAGATGGAATTGGACAATACGTTATTGGGATTCGATAATATGCCAGCGTCTTTGACCGAGGAGGAAAAATTATTGAGGGACTGAAAAGCGTTATCTGTGATCCGTCTTCATTTATCAAATGCGATTTTGGAGGATGTCATGAAGGCGAAATCTGCTGCTGAAATATGGACAAAGTTGGAAGAATTGTACATGCATAAAACCCTGACGAGTAAGCTGCATTTAAAGCAGCGGTTATATTTTCATCATATGGGAGAAGGAACTTCGATTGAAGAACACTTGGCTGCATTCAAAGGAATTGTTTCGGATTTGGAAGCAATGGAATGCAAATATGATGAGGAGGATTTGGGTTTGATTTTGCTATGTTCATTGCCTGCATCGTACAATATTTTCTGGGATACCATTCTGTACAGTCGGGACACGTTGACTCTGAAAGATGTCTACGATGCTTTGCTTTCAAAGGAAAGCATGAAGCACCTTGTAGTTGGATTTGGAACTCAAGGAGAGGGATTGATCACCCGGGATAGAACATCAGAGAGGTCCGATAAGGGGAACAGTAACAGAAAGGGTTCGAAAAATAGATCAAAGTCCAGGAACAGAAACAAAGTTTGTTTTTTCTGTTAGAAAAAAGGAGCATATTAAATCTAAGTGTTACAAATTGCAGAATAAGAGAAAAGAGCAAGCTGATCAGAAGGGAAAACAACCAGAAAAGTCTGGTGAAGCAGTTGTCGCTGAAGAAAAAGAGTGTGAATCAGGAGGATATCTTCTGGTAGTGTCTGACGGAATATCAAAGCCATTCGAGGAATGGATTCTGGATTCGGCCTGTACGTTTCATATGTGTCTCAACAAAGATTGGTTTTCGACATATGAGCCAGTGCTAAAAGGTGCAGTATTGATGGGTAATGATTCATCGTGCAAGATAGCAGGGATTGGTTCGATCAGAATCAAGATGTATGATGGAGTTGTCAGAATACTTTGTGACGTGCGACATGTTCCCGATTTAAAGAAAAATTTGATCTCGTTGAGTACTCTTGATTTGAAAGGGTACAGGTACACCGGTGAAGGTGGAGTTTTGAAGATCAGCCGTGATTCTCTTACGATGATGAAAGGGCAGAGAAAATCTGGTAATTTATATGTTTTGCAGGGATCTACAGTTGTAGGGGATGCTGCAGTTGGTACTTCATTGTCAGATGAAGATCTTACCAGATTATGGCATATGCGTTTGGGGCATATGAGTGAAAATGAGATGAATGAGTTTAGCAGAAGAGGACTTTTGAATGGTCAGAGCACAAGTAAGTTACAGTTTTGCGAGCATTGTGTTTTTGGGAAACAGAAGAGAGTTACATTCACTACAGTCACTCACAGTATGAAAGAAATACTTGGTTATATCCACTCAGATCTTTGGGGTCCAGCACCGTTGCCTTCCAAGGGAGGGGCACATTATATGTTGACCATGATTGATGATTTTTCAAGAAAGCTTTGGGTGTTCTTTCTCAAGAAGAAAAGTGATGTATTTGCTACTTTCAAGGAGTGGAAGACTTTAATTGAAAAGCAAACAGGGAAGCAGATAAAATGTTTACGCACCGATAATGGGTTAGAGTTTTGTTCGGAAGAGTTCAACTATTTCTGTAGGTCAGAAGGCATTATGAGGCATCTGACAGTCCCGGGAAATCCACAGCAAAATGGAGTGGCAGAGCGTATGAGTAGAACTTTAATGAAAAATGTGCGATGTATGATTTCAGATTCCGGTTTACCTAAGTCATTTTGGGCTGAAGCTGCTGCTACTGCTTGTTACATTGTGAATCGTTCTCCGTCAAATGCTCTTGATAAGAAAGCTGCTGAAGAAGTTTGGTCTGGTAATCCTGTTGATTATTCAGGTTTGATGGTATTTGGTTGTTCCGCGTATGTTCACGTTGATAATGGTAAGTTAGAGCCCAGTAATTGAAATGTATATTCTTGGGATACCCGTCTGGTGTCAAGGGATATAGGTTATGGTGCCCTGAATCCAAGAAAGTGATAATAAGCAAAAATGTGGTATTTGATGAAGCTGCTATGCTCGGGAATTCATCTTCTAAAGGGTTGATAGATAAGACTAATGATATATCAGGTAGCGAGGTTGAGGTTGAAGTTGAATTAGGGTCGACATCAGAGTCCTCAGGTTAGACCAGTTCAGATAATCAGGGTGATACAGTTTCCGCACAATCACCAGGATCAACTTCGCCATAGTATTCCATCACTAAAAACAAGCCAATAAGAGAGATTAGATCTCCACAGATATATGGTGAAGCAGATTTGGTTGCTTATGCTTTGAGTGTAGCTGAAAGCATTGATTCGAGTGAAGAACCGTCTTCTTATTCAGAGGCCGTGAGTTCAGAAAATTCAGGAAAATGGATGATCGCCATACAGGAGAAGATGGAGTCTCTTCAGAAAAATGGCACATGGGACTTAGTTGAATTGCCGAAAGAAAAGAAAGTGGTTCATTGCAAATGGGCGTTCCAGAAGAAGGAAGGTACACCAGGTGTTGAAGAAGACAAGTACAAAGCATGGTTGGTTGCTAAGGGGTACAGTCAGATTCCAGGTGTAGACTTCACTGATGTGTTTTCTCCAGTGGTTAAGCACAGTTCGATTCGAGCTTTGCTAGGTGTTGTGGCTATGCACGACTTTGAGCTTGAGCAGTTGGATGTGAAAATTGTCTTTTTACACGGAGAGCTTGAGGAGGACATCTATATGCAGCAACTTGAAGGTTTTATAGTCTCTGGAAAAGAAGACTATGTTTGTTCTTTGAATAAGTCCCTTTATGGTCTAAAGCAGTCGCCTAGATAGTGGTATAAGAGTTCGATTCATTCATACTTGCTCAAGATTTCAAAAGGAGCAATTATGACAGTTGTGTCTACATAAAGAACAGTCAGAATGGGTCAGTGATTTATCTGCTCTTATACATCGATGATATGTTAATCGCAGCTAAAGATATTGAAGAAATCAAAAGGGTCAAAGCACAACTGAGTAAAGAGTTTGAGATGAAAGATTTGGGAGCAGCGAAAAAGATACTTTGTATGGAGATACAGAGAGATAGAATGTAAAAGCCTTGAAATTTTAATGATAAATTCCACGTGTAAATTCTTCGCGTTGAAAATCGATCATAGCGTTGAAGTAGACCGAATTTGTCGTGTAGCAGGCCACGTATGCAAATTTGGTCAACTGGTCAAAGTCAGTGAAATTAGATTTTTCCGAGTAAAGAATTGAATTAATAAACGATATTGGACAATCAAAATTGAGCGATAACATCGATGGATGATGTTTGAATTTAATTTAGAGTTTGGGTAGATTATAAATTGATAATGTATAAAATTGGGGATATACATTTTTTTTAAAAAAAAATGGAAAAGAAATTAGGAAATTGGGATTAAGGAAAATAAATAATTTGGAAGAAGTGAAATGAGAGTAGAAATATTTGGGAAATGAAGAGGAAAGGTTTGGGGGCAAAAATCCCGCCCAATGCCTTTGAACCCGTAAAGTCCAGGGTTTAAGTTGTTATGAAAAAAAAAAAAAAAATAAAATAAAAATATAAAAATATAAAAAAAAAAATATAAAAAAAATGGGTAAGAAAGGGAGGGAAGAGAGAGATCTTCATCTTCCCCCCCCCCCTTTTTCTTCTGTGACGGCCGAGAGGAGACGAGAGGGAGAGCGACGCCGGCGACAGCAAATCGGCGAGCTCGACGGACAGAGCGACCGGCGAACGACGAACAGGCCGGGAACTTCGTGAGCTGGAACGCCGGCCGAGACAGGGAGCTCGGTTTCCGGCAATCTTCTCGGCGCTCCTTCCGGCTGCGAACCGCGGCCGTGCGACGTCGGCCGAGAGCCGACGGCCGTTTCCCCGAGCGACGAACTCCCGATCTCGAGCAGATCCGGCGAGTCCAGATCTGCGGCCGGAGCTCCGAGTTGAGCCGATCCTTCGGCTCCGGCGAACGGCGACTCCCGATCGGTGACGGGGCGATTCCGAGGTCGGTTTCCGACGACGAGCAGATTTCGTTCCCGGTGACAAACTGCTCCGATCTGTTTAGTGGGTGAGGTTTCGATCCGAGTTTTATTCCGGTGTTAAATTTGGGATTTACGATGTCGTTGGTTGATTGGTGGTTTGATTTACAGCGGTCGGTCTAGAGGATTCCGGACGAACAAATCTCCGGCGAGGGCAGCTCCGGATCTGATTCTGGCGAGAACAGAACACTTGGTTTTGTTTTGTTCTGTTGGGTGAGTTGGATATTCTTATTCCGAATTTTTAGTCTTGAATGTGGATTTGTTTCTGATTTGGAGTGAATCGTTGTTTTGGTGGATTTTTCTTCTGCCATTTAGGACAGAGTTCGATTTCGTTATGTTGAGGGATTTTAGTTGAAATGCTCATCGATAATGGGTTCTGTTTTTGGTGATAGATCAGAGGCTGTATTTTTTTGTACTCTGTCAATTGGTTGAGTTCTGGTTTCCTCGTGCACTGTCAATGTTGAGATGGAGATATCTGTTGATTTCTGTTTGTTTAAAGTTGTTAGCTGGGTAGAGTTCTATGCACTGTTCTGCTACTGTTTAGGAATTGAGAATTTTCCAGATATATGGGTTGCTAGATTGAGGGACCAAATATCATGGATAGATTTAGTTGTAATTGAAAGTTAGCAATTCAACAAGTATAAACTGCACCTTGGTCCTAATTTCTGTATTGGTTGAAATGGAATCTATCAATGTTAAAGGAATGAGACTTTGGATTTTTAAAGCTGTGTAGGTGTTCCTGATTTGGATTATGAGTTTAAGAAATGTTGTTAGATAAAGTTGGAAACTTTATTGGAAATCTTTGCACGTTGGTTGGGCTCTGTATAGGACCCTCGCGTATTTTTTCTAGAATTTAATTATGATATTCTTGCGTTTATACATTTGTCAGGCTTGGTCAATTTCAGCGAGTGAGATACGATTCTTGCGTAATTGGTTGCTCTGGTTGGTAAGGCAGACCGCCGTCGAGGTAGGGATTTCTATACCTCTTGCGTTATATTGCATCCTATTCCGTTTTCCAAAATGATTATTTTGTGGACTACCACACTTGAAAAATGACGGGGACTGTTCGACAGCACGTCCGTTTTTATTAGTAGTATGTTTTCTCAAGTTTAAATTCCGTACATGGTTTGAGATTTATTGTGCCCATGTTGAGGGATGGATCCGCCATCCCCTTTGATACCTTCTGCTGCGTGAAGGTTGATTGTTTGACGTGCGAAAATTATAGGTAGGGCATTGGTGACGTGTCCTCAGGTTGAAACTCCTGAAAGTCGTAAACCTCGTATGGGAGGGTGATGACGCCTCCTTGGGTCGCAAGCCCCTAAACCTGGCCAGGATTTGTCCCACGGATCAGACGGTTGTCAATCGCTGAGACTTGTTTATCCTAAGTCCACATAAAGCGAGCAACTGTATCCGTTTTATTTGATTATACGATTATACGATTATACGAGTTGTGTCGTGCAGCCAGGTGCGCCGGCAACTCGGGTGACGTACGGAATCTTCGGATCGTCGTCATTATTCCTGCCTCATAAGGTGTTGTCATCGACGGGTGACCACCTCTTCTGTGTTGTGTGGCGGGTGAGTCCATGAGTGACCACCCCTTTTCACTGACGACGTTTTCGAATTGGAAAACGATGATGGCCTATTTTGCGAGGTATAGTTGTCTATGTATACAGCAAGATTTTTAATAAAAGCCTCATCGACGACCCTTGGGTCGGTTTGGTAAAATGATAAAGAGTTTTAAAGTGATTTTAAAAATCCATGTGCGGTAGAATGAAACATAACCTTGTTTTCGAAAAATGTACAAAACCAGTTTTGCATGAGGTGCATTTAGTATAGCCATACTTTACTGAGTTAGTCACTCATCCCAAACGACTTCTTCCCCCCAAAACTTCAGGTAAAGGCAAGAGCAGCTGAGGATTAGGAGCTAAAGTGTTCTGTTATTTACACTTGTAGTGTTTATCATTATTTGGTGAGAATGTTTACATTTGGTCTGTAAACCTTAAACACAGTTGGTTTTGTATTTGTTGCACAGTACTTGGATTTCATTTTAATTTATGCACTGTTATCTTCTCGTGATCCCTACTCGGACCTAGGCCCATATTATCTTGGGCCGAATTAAATATTATAAGTCTTCCGCAAAAACTCACGCCTTGGGCTGGGTGATCGGGTTCTCTATGAGGATCGGGTCGCCTGACCCGGCGGTTCTGTTAGGCCCGTCTTCGGGTCGTGACATAGAAAATCTGGGAAATTGTACCTAAGTCAAAGAGGGTACATTTAGAAAGTTCTCTGCAGGTTTAATATGAATAAGTCTAAACTTGTTGGTACTTCTTTAGCAGCTCATTTCAGGCTTTTGTCAGACTTATGCCCGAAATCAGATGATGAAATTAATTATATGTCACGAGTTCCGTATTCTGGTGCAGTGGGATCTCTCATGTATGCTATGGTATGCACGCGTCCAGATTTATCTTACGCAGTCAGTGCAGTTAGTAGGTACATGGCAAATCCAGGAAAGGAACACTGGAGAGCTATTCATTGGATTCTTAGGTATCTGCGGGGAACTGGTGATACTTGTCTTCAATTTGGAAGAACTCGAGATCATGTCATTGGATATGCTGATTCTGATTATGCGAGGGATATCGATAAGAGAAGATCTCTTACCGGATATGTCTTTACAGTTGGGGGTTGCGCTATCAGTTGGAGAGCTACCTTACAGGATACCGTTGCGTTGTCTACTACAAAGGCAGAATATATGGCTATTACAGAGGCTTGTAAAGAAGCTATATGGTTAAAAGGTTTGTTTGGTGAGCTCAGTGGAGATTTGCAGATTGCCACAGTGTTTTGCGACAGTCAGAGTGCAATATTTCTCACTAAATATCGGATGTTTCATGAGAGAACGAAGCACATCGATATTCGTTATCATTTTGTTCGTGAAGTGGTTGCTCGTGGTGATTTTGCAGTTAGTAAAATCAGTACTCATGATAATCCTGCTGATATGATGACAAAGACTTTGCCCACACCCAAGTTCAAGCATTGTTTGAGCTTGGTTGGTATTAGCTGCTGATTTCGCCCTCAAGGGCATTTGCGGAAGAGGAGGTTTTCTAGAGTTATATTTATAGAGTGGAATTCGTGTCAAGATGGAGATTGTTAGGGTTCAGTGTGACCCGGATTCTGATTGGGCCAGGCCGGTTTGACTCACATTGGAGGTTTCCTAATTCTTGCAGGATTAGGGTTTCCATATTTCCGTATGACTAGGGTTTCCTTTATCTATAAATATATGCTTGAGCCGCAAAGCTCATTGTACCGATTTCTATAGTGATTTCTCCTCTGCCCGTGGTTTTTTCCCGTCTTGGGTTTTCTACATAAATTCGGTGTCCATTATTTTCTCTTTCTTTTTTCCAAATCTCGTTCGTTATTTCAACGCTACTTTCAACAGTAACAACGTTTTGTTTTAGTAGCATAGATCTTGAACATTTCTTGATTTTTCATCAAATACAATACATTCAACTGTCACACATAAAATAATTATAATTAACGTTCCTAGTTACGCTAAAAAAACTATACACTAAAAAAAAAAGATACAAATATTATGTTTTACTGAATTTAAACGAGTTAAGCATAATGAAATTAACGAGTTGAGCCTAAGTAGCTTTCAATGCACAATCACCACCGAGTCATTTAACATCTCTACTCTTCGATAAGTTGATTCAAGCTATGCCAGGATGATCCGCCTTCTTCCATAGCCTTCTTCGCCATGACTGCAACCTCCATTGCTTTCTTTCTCACCTTCTTCCCCACCTCCCCCTCCATTAATTCTCTCACTACCTTTTCCAATTCTTTCGACTCAACAAACCCTCTTACCGAACCATCGCGCGTCTCTGGTCTCAACCCAACCTTGATCTCCTCCACTACCATTCTTGCATTCAGAGGCTGGTCCGCCATTAAAGGCCATGCAAGAAGAGGAACTCCAGCGCATAAGCTTTCCAGTACTGAATTCCACCCACAATGACTTAAGAACCCTGTTACGCTCTCATGCATCAAAATCTCTCTCTGATCAACCCATTCTCTCACTACAATTCCTCTCTCTCTCACTCTCTCCTCAAACCCATTTCCCATTTCGTCTAACCCGTTTTTTCTTGCGACCCACAAGAAATTTACCCCAGATTCTTCCAACCCAGTCTCTATTTCCTTTAGTTGTGAAGAAGAAATCTCGGATTGAGACCCAAACGCTATGTACAAAACTGAGATTTCCTGGCTCAGCTTTTGGTCGAGCCAACGAACCCAGTACGGCTTTTCGCGCAGTGGGTGTGGTTCAGCAACTAAGCAGAATGGTCCGATGGTCCAGGCTCTAGGTTTGCCATCACGATGGTAAGATTCTGCAAAAACTGGCTCGAGCTCATGAAAACTATTCATAATTAGACCATGACTATTGATTGTAGACTCCCTAGCAGCCATTGTCAATTCTAAACAGGATCTTTCTGATTCTGGGTCTCTGAAAACGGGATCGAAATCATTTCTGGTGAGCTTAATCCATGGAAACTGAGTCACTGTAAAGAGCTGGTCGTCTGACTCGAGCCCGAAAAGAAGTCGATCCTGAGCCACAGCTCGACAGACGGCATGACAATAATAGCTCATACCATAAAAGGCAAACCTTTTAAGGCCCAATTTAGAAGCAGAGTCTAGGGTCCACCAGAGGAAGTTGTCGGAGACGATGAAGCTGATTGGAGAAGCCGCCTGAAGAGCTCGTTCGAAATCGGGCTTCATCAGCTCCGTGGCTTTGGCCAGCAGGTGATATAGAGAAATGGAAGGAAGATTTTCCGTGTTCTCAACGCCGGGAGGTATTTCAGGTATATTGGTCGGAAAAGAGAGGTCGATAATGGCGGCGGTGGTTTCTCCAAGAAACTGTGATACGAAGGGACGATTCGCCGGAGTAGTGAAGATGGTAACCGCGAAACAGCGACGGAGGAGAAGGCGAGCGAAGTGGAGAAGAGGAACGATGTGGCCTTTAGACATGAAGGGAAACAAAACGACGTGACGAGGAGGGGAATCCATAATCTTCTTCTTCTTCTTCTTCTTCTTCTTCTTCTTCTCCGAGCTGGCCTGGCGGCGATTCAGCTGATCTAACCAGAATATGCAATGGAACAGCAATTTGCAAGAAAAATTGGTTCAAAAAAAGGGTTTAAATTAAATTATAATTAAAAATACTTTAAAATATATTTTGTTTTATAATCTAGAGATAATTTCACACCCTAGTTTAATCGGGTCGTAGAAATCCATATAATTTTAATTTAATTAAATCCATAAAAATAAAGACACGTGGTGTGTTCGGTCGGCTAACTATAACTTAACTTTAACATTGACGACAAAGAACATAACGACAAAGATAGATAGAAAATAATTATTTAAAAATTAAATTAAAATTTTAATAATTTTTACGAGATAATTAAAACTATAAGAATTATAGTAAAATTAACCTTAAATTATAAGAATTAAAATATTTTATTTTAAAAATTAATTAGTTGAATGTATAAGTAGTACACTTATTTTCTTTTAAATTTGAATAAACTGTGTATGAAAAGGTAATTAAAGGTTGTTAAGCCTAGGATGAACTCCATTATTATTCAAATTCAAAGTTTCTTAAAAATAAATTGGATATAAATCTGATTAATGTGACGCATTAATGTTGATATAGACTTGTAAGATGGTGGGTGTCATGACTTGAAGACAGATCTAACAGAATCGGTGAGTCAAAGTAACTCAATTCTCATAGAGAACTCAATCTCGGAGCCCAATACTAAGAAATCAGTGAAAATTTTAATATAAAATTAAGTTAAAAAACTCAAACCCAAAGAGATAGAGTCCATATAGTGATCAATAAGAAACAAGATAATATAAATAAAGAATAAAAAAAATACTGTACAGGAAACAAACCAACAACCAACAACACCAAAGCCTTGTTGGCCTATTTGACATTACGCTATTTGTTTTGATGATGAAGATATTAATTGGTACTTAGGTTATTTAATTTGTATTTGTTGATGTTTGTAAATACATTATTTATATTTATGAGAAATACCCTTAATTAGGGTATTAATGTTATCTAACGTGTTTATCTAAGTTTTTTTTAGCTAATAGTATAAATATTGAGACTTAGAGATTTTAAGAAGTGCAAAAAGGATGAAAAAGGCCGACCAAAACAGGTTGCACGAAGGAAGTGGTCGACTAGTTGATCGACTGCATGTCAAAATCGGTTACTTATCAGTTCTGCAGTTGAGCAAACGGTTGAGCAGTGAATAAATGGTCAACCGCAAAATTGGACAGATTGCTCATTAAGTCTTCCATTGAGGAAGCGGTCGAACAAGCGGACGAGGTGAACAACTACAAAATAGACAAAGTCGGCGAAGAGCTAAAAGTTGAAGAAAGCGGTCAACCAAAATGAAGAAGGCGGTTGACCGATATCTCTGCACAACATAACAAACTAGTTCCATCAGTCGAAAGGCGGTCGACTAAACTGGAAATGGTCGACCAATTTCATGGAGTCTATATATTTAAGACTCTTCGAAGCTCAATGCAATGAAGAAAATTCCAATTCATTCAAGAGTGTAAATCCTAACTCTCCAATCCATAAACCCTAGATTTTACATTTGGGAGAGTTAGGAATTTTTGCTTTCTACTTTCTTGTTCCTAATCCTTGAAAGCCTACATTGACGCACATGAAGATCAATTTAGAGGGTGACGTCCGGAGGACAGTCTGGAAAAGGTTTGGTTGACACCCGTGAAGTCAATCATTGCAAACCAGGGAGATTGGGGGATTAAAGATCTCCAAGTGGGAAGCTTGGAGTGCAAACGTAGGTCGAGATTGCCGAACTGTGTGAATAACACCGTTTGCACTCTCTTTCCCTAACTCTTCTATATTTGTGATTAAATGTTTATTTATTTTTTGATAAATCACTTAGGGTTTATAGAATTGGTTATTGCACGAATGACGTCCGAATGTCTCATCCGCATGCGTTCGAAAGTCGACTTGAGGACGAACTTCCTCGTCCTGGTGCGTCCCAAAGTGCCTGGACGCCATATAATGCACTTGCGGACGACATGTTGCGTCCTCATGTCATCTGCATTCGTCCAAATCATCAAAATCTAGCCTTTCTCTTACATTTCCCAACTTAACTTTCATCCATAATATTTTTACCCATAATTACACATCACCGTTCGACGCGTGATGGGAAAAACGTTATCAGGATATTATATTAACGCTATGGGGCGTTACAGTCCCAATTGAAACGACTTGATAGCGAGAATGGAGAATAACAATGCATATTTATGGTGACTAACAATAAATATATACCCTCCTCCAATGAAAAACATATTACTCGAAGATACAATGTTTCTGACAAACACAAAAGCAGTGAAAGACCAGAGCTTTCACAATGAACATAGCAACAGTTTCTGATGACGATTGGAGGACAAAAAAAAACAAATCTTCATAAATAAGACAAATGGCAGGGAAAACAATTTTTTCTTTTTTTTTTCAAAAATTGTAATTTTCTGAAAAAATTACACAAACTTTGTTCAATGCAGAACGACCAGAGAGAATCTGTTTTAACACACTTGGAAACACGAACTCTCGAAACCAAAGCTCTGATACCATTTGTTAGAGATCGAATGGTAACCAGAAAAAGAAAATAGGATGTGAGACACTAGATTTATGTGAAAAAACTCTTTCGGAAAAAAATATCAATGGGTAGAGAAATAAATATATTATGAATATAGAAATACAACAGCAAGTTTTGCGATTCTAGCTTACATGAATTTATATAGAAAATAAAACCATAAATGAGATCTACAATGTGAACCCACCGACCTAATCCAACCTAATAAAATTTGGGCCACAACAAAATCTAACAAGTTATATTAATCCCTTTTAACTATGGCCACCAAAAAAATAACCTAATTGATGTTTTTAACGCACAGGAGTTAAATCATTTTCCTATTGTCATGGGGACCAACAATACTTTTCTTCTTTCTTTCATTTCGAAAACAAAAGGAGAAACCCTAACAAGCTTTCACCTTCTCTAGCCGAGAACTTGACTTTAGATTTCTCTCTTTCCTAAATTTACGTACGTTGAATCTCTCTCTCTCTCTCCTCTCTCTCTTTCTCTCTCTCAAACTGCCTGTCCTTTGTATGACCATGCTCAAAACATGAAGCTCGCCCAAGAACCTCACCGATGGCTCAGTGACCACCTTTGACTCGGCCAGCAACTTCTTTGCGAGTTAAACAACTATCTTCATCAAGTTCTCACCTTATCTAGTTGAAACGCCAACATTAGATCTCTCTCTTCCTCTTAAATTATGCATCGTCCATAGGACATACCCCAAAAAATGAACACCCACCAATCATTTCAACAACAATTTAGGGAACAATTTTAACTGAGTCAGCAAGCTCTCTCCTTCAAATCAATATTGGACTCTTTACACATAACTTCACCTCGTGGGACATGATGAAAAATAAGGTAAAGTACATATTAATTTTTAATCTTAGAGTTGAAGAACAATAGGTCCTTGAACTTTTTTGTTTAAAAAAATAACCTCATGAACTTAAAAACCATCAACAATTAAGTTCTTCTCGTTGAGGGAGTCAGTTAAAAAATTCACGTTTTTGTGATGCGATTTTATTTCTTAGTGATTTTCAAAAGAAAAACAATTTTCCGTTGGAAATTTTTTTTTGATTTTAATGATTCTGGACATTGAATTTTCCAACTTGTTTCTCTTTGAAGATCACTAAAATTGCCCAAAACCGTTATGACGGGAGATGTTTATTTATGAAAATTGTCCAAAAGAGTAGATCACACGACAAAAAACATAATTACTTAGATGATTCTCTTAACGATGAGAACTTAATTGCTGATATCCTTAAATTTAGGAGATTTTTTTTTTTTTTTAAGTTCAAGAATCTACTTACTCTTTGTCTCTAAGTTTAAGGATTAATATACACTTTATCCTAAAAAAATATTAATCAAAATAATATTTAGTTATTATTTTATGAATTGCTAATTTTATTAGTTTACTTAATTTTCAATTTTCTTATTCAAACTAAGTAAGATTATTCAAGTATTTGTAAAAACTTTTATGATCAAAACATGCCTTATAATTTATTTTGAAAAATAACTCTTTCCTTCGACAAAAGAACTTGATGTTAGTGTTTTTCAGTTTGTAAAGATGACCATCATCTCCAATTTTCGTACCACTGACTTGCAGAAACTGTTGTAGAAAACAGAAGCCGGGATCTTTGTACTGAATGAAAATCTTCCAGATGATTCAATCATCTAATAATATCGTTCATTAGACTTTACAAATTAGCTGGTAAAACAAACCATAAATTGAAATTAAGCATCCTAAACTGGGTTTACTTATAATCAGACAGCAGATTAATACTAGTAATCGTGTAAAGAAACTACGCCTATCTAATCCCATTGATAATTGCGAATGTCGTTGAATCTCGAAAATAGATCTTCCTCTGTGTTGTTTGTCTGATAATAATAATCTCCGCCGCAGAATGCCGGCAAAGAAATATTGGAGGGAGGAAGAAACACCATGGCCGATGTAGATGCATACGGGAGGGGCGGAAGCTCACTAGGCAGAGTGGGTGCATTTACAGCTCTTGAATAGTAGCCCATCTGTTTCATACAGCCGTCGTGCTCAGGCTGCTCAACATCCTTCCCCAACTTAGGGTTCATCGGAATATACTGAATTTCATTCGGTATACAGCCGTCGTAGTTCAGAGGAAAGTCCGGCCAGTAAGCATTGGAGTGAGAAAGAGGGGGAAGTGAACTCCATTGAGAGGGTGCGCCTACTGTTATAGAATAATAATCCATCTCTTTCAGACAGCAGGTGTTCTGAGGCTGCATATGACCTTTCTCCGATTTAGGCTCCATCGGAAGACTTACTGCTATAGAATGATTATCCGGCTCTGGCAGCGAATGGAATTTCTCCGACTGAAGTATTTCCTTGGAAGCCTCCATTGAAGAATAATCAAATAGCTCATCGTTCAGAGGAAAGTCCGGCAGCAACAAGTTATCCAAATATAGGTCATCAATCCAATCCATCTCGCTTTGACCCGTTTGCAACCCATGAACAGTGAAATATTCATTAGTGATTTTTTCTCCTTCACTTGAGAAATCGATGATCGGGAGTTCATTGACCTGCGTCGTTTGGAGAGCAGTAATCCTCCCATCAACGGCTGCTATTTTCTTGTCCAGAACTTCCAGTAGGTCGAGAAGCCGCTCAACGGAGAAACAGTCGATTCGACTGTCCCACAACGGAAACTCCGACTTCTCGCCGGCATTCTCTTGCCGTTGGACGAGAGCATTTGACATATTGGCCGTCGTCTTGCTCGATTTCTTAACTTCGTATTTTCTTATAATTCGTCCAACTTCACCCAGATTTTCTGGCCATGTCTGCCAATGGTCATTCCTCTGATTGGCAGAAAGACAATCGCTGACAATGACGCAAACTTCCACGTCGCATAAAACTGAAAGCTCGTAAGCTTTCTTGAACAGAGACTTTTTTCTCCTCTCAAAAGTAAGCCTTCGTGTCTTCTCATTATCAATCAACTCCATATCCTTCTTCCCAATCGACATCTCAAACAAACTGCAAAATTGTGGCAAATTCATACATTACTTTCAGACCTAACGGTAAAAAAAAAAAAAAGCAGATGAAAGAATTGACATATGAACTCACCACCAAGCGCCGGACTTTCTGGGTCTGAAAGAAGAACGCTGAAATCTGCGCAGAAAGAAGGCTCTCAATAGGGCGAGGAAGAACACTGACCAGTCGCCACTGATCTCCGAATCTCAACAGTTAAGAGGAACAAGAAAGGGGAGTTTGAAAAAGGAAACTAGGTTTTTTGAACTAGGTTCTCAGGTGAAGCCGTAATTAAATGCTGATTGGATAATTAATTTTCCTAATTTAAATATGTCTTAATCAGCATTTAATGTCTAACTGACTTTCTTGCCTGGGAAATGTTGCCACGTGGATGATTCTTAGTGGTTAAAAAATGTTCACTCACTCTCTCTCGCTCTCTCTTTCAATGACGACATGTCGTTTTATATCAAGAGAGTCCACCGCGTCCGTACCAACTATTCCTCCAAGCTTTTCTTTTTGGGCATGTTTTGAACAGCGTCTAATTAGGCACGTGGAAAATGATGGATGGATTATAAGTCAACGTCAGTCATTCAATTAAAACAAAACAGCTGTCAGTTTAATCTACCATCGCACGGCTTGCCCAATCAATATGAGAGAGAGAGAGAGAGAGAGAGAGAGAGAGAGTCAGACATTCAGATGAACACGGGGGAGAGAGAGAGAGATGTCAGACTAGAAGAACATTTGAGCCTCCTGCCATGGACGGTCCAAAACATTCTCTCTCTCTCTCTCTCTCTTCTAGGTGGCTGAAAACGATGGCAAAAAAAACCAAACCAGAAACATACTACAAATAGAAGAAACTAAGATTTTCAGACACTTCATCCATCTAATTCAACCATAATTTTTACACACGTGTTGAAAAGTAAACAATCAAACATCATGATTACATACATGTCTTACAAAGCAACTCACTGAGAATGGCAAAAAAGAAAGATCTCAACTAATCATCACCAGTTTCTTTGCTAAAAACCAGACGGAGACAGGGGAATGTACCTTAATCTGTCATGTTCTTGAGAGGTTTCCTGCTTGAAAACTGCGCAGGATGGCATGACTTTCGTCTTATCTGCGACTTTATCGGTCGGAAGGTCAGGCGGTGTTGTGTCAAAATTTGGGTCGAGATGTCACTACTTTCTTGAGTAGTATCCGCTTCTTAGAGGTCCATCTGAACTATATGAACTGGAGGTCGCCGTGGTAGGGGTGGAAGCTTCGACTTTGGTGATGGAAGATCTGACGGATGAGCTTTGGTCAGGGGTGTTGGGATTCAGAAATGGAGGTTGGCTTGGCTCACCAATTTTGTTTTCCCTATTGACTAGCATTTCACATATTTGAGCCATGGATGGTCTCAAACCAGCTGAAGCTTGTGTGCACAACAGACCAATTTGAAGAACATCTTCGGCTTCTTTTGCGCAGAAATCGTCTCCCAAACACGGGTCGACAGCCTCTACCAATCTCTTCGATTTATACAGTTTCCAAACCTGCAATACGAGCATAAAATTCTCATTTTTTTTAATCGTCCAAGCAAGTCTTTATCGTAAGAACTGAAGGAGTGTAAAAATGGAGTTGAGAACATTAGCTCACATTTAGTAGGAGAGAGCCAGTCTCCTCTATGAAGGCATTATTTCGTTTTCCGCTAACAATCTCAAGAACCAACACTCCATAGCTATAAACATCTGCTTTCTCAGTGAGTTGGCCTCGAACAAGATACTCAGGCGCCATGTAACCTCTATTAAACCACACAATAGTTAAAGATATTTGAATGCAACCATAAAAATATTCATAATTGGAAATTTTATCTTACAGTGTTCCAGCGATTCCAGTGCTGAGATGAGTCATATCCGCTGAAAAACACCGAGCAAGGCCGAAGTCTGCGATTTTGGGATTGAGATTCTCATCAAGAAGAATATTGCTGCTCTTTATGTCCCTGTGAATTATTCTCACTTCACAACCTTCATGAAGATGAACAAGCCCATTGGCTGTTCCCACAATAACGTTCAATCTCTGCTTCCAGTTTAGAATCTGAACCTCGTTCTTATCTGCATATTAAAAGGAGAATTTGACACCCATTAAGAAGCAGAATTGCTAGTTTATGATTACTCAAGAGATTTACATTGAAAAATCTCAAGAAACCATGATGGGTAAAGTTCAAATCAGAAAAAGTAAACGCGCGAGAAGTGAAATCGTGTAAAGGGAAAAGAAGATTTACCAAAAATGAACTGATCGAGGCTCCTGTTTGGGACATATTCATAAACTAGAAGACTCTCAGGACCTTCAATGCTGCAACCCAGAAGCTTGACAAGGTTCTTGTGCTGGATTCCCCCGATCAAATTCACTTCATTGAAGAAGTCATCCACCCATTGCCTAGTATTGAATACTAATCTCTTTACAGCAACGATTTTTCCATCTGAAAGAGTCCCCTTAAACACAGAACCAGATCCTCCTTGGCCTATCTTTCTTGAAGGATTGAAATAATCGGTTGCTTTTTCCAGTGTTTCATATTTAAAGTATAAACTCGACTTGTTAATGGACATTGGAATCTTAATTTTGTTATTGATGGCTGCAATAAACAAAAAAAAACAAAGAAATCAAACCGATGCCAATATGCAAAGCATTCACATAGTTCTTCCGTTGTAAAATGAATGATAAGAATTCATCTAAATGCACCTCTTTTATCATTTGAATATCTTCTATAGGCTGCATAAGCAGCAGCAGAAGACAGCATTAGAAAGGCAGCTGCAGCTAAAGCAATGGTAACTTTGAACCCTTTCCACGGAAGTCCTGCAAAGAGAACCAGAAACAAAGTTTAAACAACTGGATGGCCAACTCTTTCTACCACTCATTTTCAGTTTGGAGAGCGGAAAATTGGAAGAAGCGATAGAAATCAAAGACCTAAGTCCTATATTTACATAAATTTCTACACAAAATCACAAAAACAAAGAAAGTGAACAGATAGTTTCCCAAATATGAGGTCCAGATGGACGAAAGTCATCTCAAACAAGTAAAACTTCCACCTAAAGAAGAAGAACTGCTCACCTTTTTCATCTCCTCCTGCATCTTTAGCATAAAAATTCTCAGTAGAATACCTCAAATAGCACCCAGCGTTCAACGCTCTCCCTTCCCTATTTGGGGTACAATTTTTTACGCCACTAGCGGCCTTTTCCAAGCAAGCTCTGCATGCATCGCGATCTAGAGTTTCCCAACACTGCGCTAACGCATAAACCCCATCCACCTCTTTCACTCCAAAATGTCCATTTGTGAGCGCGACTTCCGTTACATTACCAACCACGAATCCAACATTCTTCACAAAGTTCGAAATTTCATTTTGATCCACAATCTTCCCATAGCTGGAGGTGCAATTCATTATATCCTTAACAGAATCTGTAGATTCGTGGTAGAAACTGTAATTATCGTAGCGAAGGAAGCAACC
Source organism: Begonia loranthoides (assembly GCA_022433065.1). Classification (NCBI taxonomy): domain Eukaryota; kingdom Viridiplantae; phylum Streptophyta; class Magnoliopsida; order Cucurbitales; family Begoniaceae; genus Begonia; species Begonia loranthoides. Next base: position 3,416,236 of record CM039485.1, read on the forward strand.
GTCGAGGAATATACGACCGGCCATAGCCGGGAGGCATCTAGGGAGTTTGGTGCGGCTAGCTGCGTAGCAGAGGAGGCAGTCAGTGTGAACGAGATCCTTGAAGCATTGAGCCAGGGCAAAAATAGGAGGAGTGGAGTTGACAGAGTGGGTTGCCCAACTCTGATTGGTTATGATCTGAGAAATGCCTTCCATCTCCTTGACGAAGCTTGGGATTATGGTGATATTCGCCCTATCTTTACCACAGATGATACCCGATTCTGAGATTCGCGGATCGGAGAGACAGGGAGGGAGTAAAAGCAAGAAGATGAGGAAGAAGAAGAAAGACATCAACTTAGAATCTCTGAAATTGAAAACCAAAGAACGTAAGGAGATCATTTCAGTTGCCGCCACTTCTATCTTTGCCTCTCTCTTTAGTCGCAGACAGTGGTGGGAAAGAGGAGAGGATCGAAGACACAGATTGTCTGGTTTGCTGCTCAACTGCTTGCTCGGAAGATTTTGAAGCTAGACGCGTCTACTTTCTCTCAGTACGGCCGCTGAAATTATGAGAATTAATATTATTATATATTTGTAAAAAATCTAAAATAATTTTTTTTTAGTCTATATTTTTAAGAATAATTAACCAAAAAATCCCTCAATTTTAAGATCCGAACTAACTTTAAACTAAATTTGCTCACAACTAAAAATTTAAACTATGAAAAATAAATAATACAAATCTTGCAGTCATATTTTCTGTTCAAAAACATCTTCCGAACGTATGTGGGTGCGCAAACATCTGATCCTACCCCTTACGTGAATGTGAATATCTATACTTATATCATACGTCCATGTCTAGTATTTTGGTGATGCTCGAATATTCAAAGAAAGGGATGCTAAGTTTTCTTGTGGGATCAAAAATTGCACCACTTGATCTTGATTTGGAATCTTTTGAGGAGAGGAGTCATTAAATCAAAGGAATTAACTAATGGTGGGTTGGTGGAATTGGCAAGTGGAGATGGCAATAAAGAACACATGCTTAGACTACAACTTAAAATTGACCTTGAAAAAACAAGAGAAGACATATCAAACATTAGACTTTCATGTCTCTTTTCATTATCCATAAATACTTTTACCCCGGACCATACTGAGCCGACCTGTCTGCAAGAATCATGCATGGGTTCGGCTGGGGACATGGACGGTCTAAAATAAAATTTTTGAATTTTTTGAACGGGGTCTAGGACTCTGGGCAATGTCTTGCAGCACAATACATATATTTTCAAGTTATGGCGTCAACAATTGTTTTAAAAATGTCGAAAGTATTATTAAGGTTACGAGTCAAATTATATTATGTTAAAAAGTAATTAGGTTTGACAACTAGCCAATCTTCAATTCAAATATAGATGTGTATCTAAAGTTCAAAATTGGGTTCCAACCTAGGCTTACTATAAAAATAGCAAGGCCTAAATTGGCGTGACTCAATTGTTCATATTTGCAATTTGGAATTACATTAAAATTTATAATTTATAGCTAAGACTAATATTATTTGTTATTCTTTATTTCAAAAAAGGAAATTAACAAAACAACCACTATACTATAAGATAAATGACAAGTCAACCACTGAATAATTTTTGCTAAACTTAAACACTTAATTATGATAAATGGACAACGCAAACATCATTGTTACCTGTTGAAAGAATTTTCACGTTTTCGATTTTTCAAAAACGTTATCGTATGTCGGCATGACTCCTCCTGATCCATCGTCGTCGTCCAGTTTTCATCATCATCTTCTCTTCCTAATCTGTCGTTGTCGTTCAGTGCTCCCCCACCAATGTCTCACTTTTCGTTATCGAAAACCTTACTTTCTGCTGGCAGAACGTTGTCTTTCTGCAACAAAAAATAATCATTTCACGCGTAAAAAAAAAATTTTAAATATGTTTATCGGAAAGACAACGTTCTACAGCGAAATGACAATGTTTTTTTTAATGAAAAACGTAACTGTCATGTTTGCTCTATGCATTTTTTATAATTTAATAAAAATTATTCAGTGATTAATTTGTGATTAATAACATAAGACGGTGGTTGATTTGTTAATTTTGCTCTCAAAAATCTTGTTTCTTTTGAGGTACTTCTGTTTAATATTATATTTATTTAATACATGTGCAGGTAGTAGCATATATAATATTAGAATATTGTGACAAAGGTCAATCTTATTTTTGTTCTTTTCAAAGGAACAAATCAATTTGCTGTCTATGTCCTCTAAGTATATTTATATGTGTACACACGAAGATATATTATAATCTTCCATATTTTGGAGCCACCTTATGCAATGATTTACAAATACAAATGATCTATAGTTTAATGATTTATAATAGAATAAGGTTGATCATATCATTCTCAAACTTTGCATCTTGAGCAATTACGGACCTTCACATCAAAAATATTGTTGAAAATTCATATGGGCCACACATGTATCCCTAGAATATATTAATATCGTTAATTTAGGGTTGAAGAGCAAATATGGCGTTAAATTTTATATTTACTCAACTAACTTATTGAATTTAATGGTTTTAACAAGTAAGTCTCTCTCTCTCTCTCTCTCTCTCTCGTCAAAGGTTTCAATAAATAAATCACGTTTTTGTTACGTGATATTCTTTGTTAGGCGATTTCCAGACAGAAACAACTTCTGGGTGAACAGTCTTTGGCGATTTTAACAAATTTAGACATCAAGTTTTTTCTACTTATTATCTCTGAAAGTCGTGAAAATTGTCAAAATCGTTCTATTCGAGGAGTTGCTTATCTCTAGAAATCGCTTAACAGAGAAAAATTACGTAACAAAAACGTAATTTCTTTAACTAGCGAAGACTTAAAAGCAAGATTTGACAGTAGTGGAGTGTTCATTTGCAGTAATGGAAGGTTGAAGCCTTGTAAAGATGGGACACACCTGTAAGGTTTCAACAAATAAATCACGTTTTTGTTACGCGATCTTCTCTGTTAGGCGATTTTCAGACAGAAACAACTCCTGGGTGAACAGTCTTTGGCGATTTAAACAAATTTAGACATCAAGTTTTTCTTACTTATTCTCTCTGAAAGTCGTGAAAATTGTCAAAATCGTTCTATCTGGAGAGTTGTTTATCTCTAGAAATCGCTAACAGAGAAAAATAATGTAATAAAAACATAATTTCTTTAACTAGCGAAGACTTAAAAGCAAGATTTGACAGTAGTGGAGTGTTCATCTGCACTAATGGAAGGTTGAAGTCTTGTAAAGATGGGACACACCTGTAAGTTTGTGTGTGATCGCCACTTAAAATTCATCTCTACAAAAACCAGAGAGAAGACTTAAAAGCAATGTTAGACAGCAAGTGGAGTGATCAACTGCAAAAGGGACGCAATAAGTGTTGCAAAAATCAACCATAATTGGAGACTTGGAAATCAGAATAAGCCCCACAATATGTGCCAAAAAACAAAATTCAAAAAGGTCGGCTGCTCCCAACGTCAACCACAAAACAGAAGAAGCACTAAATGATCGAAGGATAATTAACAAAACATCCATTCAATTATGGGGCCAAAAATAAATTAGATATTAAATAATTTTTACTGACAAATAAAATACTCAACTATAAAAAATGAACGAGTCAAATATTCTATCACATTTTTCGTTAGAATTTGCGACTGAGAATGCCTTCTGGTTTGCCTTTTCAATAACCTTTTATCTCTATCGTTGTAAACATCAGCGAACTCTACGAAAGCTCCAGTAAACTATCGTTCCTATATACGAAAACATTATCCCTTTAAAACTAAATTCAAAAATTTGAAGTGAGAGAAAAATGATTTGAAAGTTTGAGAACAAACGCCTTCTACAGAAGAAGTTGACGATTTTTGAAAAAAAAAAGAAGCAAAACCTGCATAATTAGTAGATTACCCACAAAAAACTCAAATAGAAAATTTTCTAGCTAGATTTCTTTTGAGATTCAAGCAATTGAATAATCAGGGAGAAAGACATCAGATGATGATGAATTCGGAAACAACCACGAGAAAACAAAAATTTTAATTACAATTTGAAAAATATGTTTTATTCAACGGAAAACGTATTTTTTCGCAACAGAAAGAGTGATTTTTGTAGTAGAAACAACCATAGAAGAATAGACATTCCCTTTCATTTTTTTAATCAGATATTTCATTTATTTTTTGCAGCGAAACATATTTTTTACAAATTATTAATGAAATTAGTAATTAATTTGTTAATTAATTTTATTTTATAATAATAATAATTTGGTAATTAATTATCAAATAAAACAAGTATCTCAAAAATTTAGTAATTAATTAACATATTAAATTATTATCTCAAAATTGGTAATTAATTACTTGATTTAGTTAATTAAATTAAGCAGATTAATATATAATTCAAGAAATAATTAAAATATTTTAATTTCGAGAATAATTGAAATATTTTTTCAAATTAATTACCAATTTAATTAATATTTTATAAAAAATAATTTTTCCGCTATGGAAAAAAAATAAGACTTTCTTTCCGCAATGGAAGACACATTTTCGTTGCGAAAACTACTTTTTTTCACAACGAATGCTTGTATTTTGCTACCCAAAAAAATTAAATTTTTAACGAAAAACATAATAACGATGTTTACTTTATTCATTTCACATAATTAAGTATTTTATGTGTCAGCAAAAATTAATTAGTGTTTACGTTGTCACTGATCTCGTAATTCAGTGATTGTTTTGTTAATCACCCATTATTGTACTAATCGTTGAATACTCATTCTCGACACAACCTATCTCCGATGATTAACTACTAAACCCCCCATACCCTCATCTCTAAAAGGAGGCTTTGAAGGCACCGGCAATTCGCCCTCTTGTTGAGCGACCATGGATGTGTTACCTAACGATATCGTTAATATTGCTTGCAAAACCTCTCCAAAGATTCATATATACAACATATTTTCTTCCTCCTAACCATTTTTTTCAATTTTCAGTAATAAATGATTAAAAGAATATACTAAAAACCAAGAGTGATACCCATAAATCATCAGGCGCAATGGTTGCTTGAAAGAAGCTATAGTTCTCAGCTCTGATAAAGCAGCCTTCAAAGTAACTCAGGCCTGTGGCCAGAAAGCAGCCCGGCAACAGCTTCTTTATGACATCAAGGCACTCTATACATTCTTCAGAGAGAGGGAGAGGGAGAGAGAGGAGAGATTCCTGCTTTATTAAGATCAATACCAAAATTTGGTTACCATTCTAACAATAAAAAATGACAATACAAATAACTCAGACAATACAAGCAAACAAAATTGTACCCGAGAAAACTCGGGATACGTCTCACAAAATTATTTAGAATGGACGTGAGAATGCCTGCTTGCATCAAAATCGTTAGTTACCAGGCACTCTACAATTATCAAGATCATTACATATCGATCTGGGCTCTTGTTCTTGTGTGGACTAGAACAATCTGTGTCAGAAATCTGGGCAATTTTGCAGCAAGACCTACTCCAAATCATTTTTTACCTTTATTTTTGACATCAATGGAGTGTTGCAGCAAGAGCAGGTAAGTCTGGACATAAATTAGCACTCCTCATCTACCAATGACATTACTGGAATTCCCTTGCTAGAGAAGCTTGAACACTGAACTCGCAACTTGTCACCTACCTCAAAATCTGTCTTCCCATCAGCCTGCATGGTCAGACAGCATTCATATTAGTCAACAATACTTTCAGGCAATCCACAGTAGCATGGCAGAAACTTCTTTTTTCCTTTACAAATCAGGTCTTTTAATCACAAGTTACAATCACAATACCTCCTCTTTAGGTCATTCTTGACTCTTGAGGGCAATGGCTAAAAAAAGCAGCAGGAATTGACCAGCCATTTGTTATAAAACACTGAGCTCCACAGAGTTGTGAAAAAAGAAGTGCAAAATCATATGAATGCCATCATACTTGAGTCAACTTATCCATTGAATTGGTTGGTTTGTGAATTATATTCACAAGTGCTGAGATAAGTTTCGAGTATTATTTTAGCACAACAAATTTTAGATGCAATTAAAATTCTGCATATTTGACTGAAAACTATAAGATTTCTTTTATATATTATTCAGCATCGTGACAAGAAGGTTGGAAATGGATATTTACAATATAGGCAAATGAAGAAAGAGAAGATAAAAGTAAATAGCCGAGAGTTTGATAAAAAAATAACTCTTACCTCAAAACGATACATTCCTCGAAGTTTACCACCACCCAAATCAAGAACTAATCCCAATGCACGAATCTGATAAACCTTTGCTGTGACCTTCATTCCAAGTCTCAAACTTTTTGCAGTCACGGCATTGTATACTTCATCTTCCTTATCGTCGATGTCATTCTTAACATGTTTATTGTCAGATGATATATTCTTAATCCAATTTAAATCATTCCCTCTAAACCTTGAATTGGCTCTTTTCTCTCCACCTCGTGAGTGTTTTACCTTTTTAACATTTTTCTCACTGACTGATGAATCAAGTTCATCATCCTGAGAAGTCCCAATGGATCTTGATGTACCTTCTGTTTTCATACTCAAACCAGCAGATTTCTCCTCCTCGTCACACTCAGCAGCACTTCGAATTAAAATGGTTGGCACTGATAAAATAGATGAATTGCAAGTTTCAGAGTTGTCCAATGGTAACTCCTCTGCAGTGGGACCATGATTTTCTAGTTCATCAGACACTTCACCACCTGAAGCCCAAAATTTAGGCATAGATGGAACAGACTCTTCGATCCCCTCAAGGCCATTGGTTTTGGCTTTGGCTCGGGGCAAGGTCGCTTTAAGGGATAACTTTTTGTTACCACGTACATCTTGACCTATACACATCAAAGAAAGTTGCTGGCCAACAGATACTACATCTGACATGCGGACAACCTGATCAAACGGGAAAAAAGTTTTCAACAAAGAAAAACGTTCAAGAGGATAAGATTCACACAAAAATCACCATTTGATTTAAACAATAACATTCTATTCAGCATTTCTTTTTATTAAGAAATACAACGCAATCTTCTAATATGGTCAAATTGTTAATATGTGAATCTAAATTGAATAGTAGGCCCATATTTTTTTTCATAAGAAAATGATAGCCCCACATTTTTTTTCCACTTACTGGGTCGTTTGATAACTCGGAAACATGCAGAAGACCTTGTTGGCCACCATTGAACTCGACAAATGCACCATATTCTTTAATTGATGTTACAACACCTTTATAGATTCCTCCTACTTCAATTTCACGGCCAATACGAAAATCAACCTGTCAAACAGCAGAATTCTTTTACATGATCAACCACAAAGTAAAACATGCTTTTGATATGAATAGCTGCAAAGATTGTAAAAAAGAAAAGACTATAAAAGCCTCCACTTAACATGGCAATAAATCAGAGACAGCACAAACGTTCATGCTACGAAGAAAGTGCTTCAAGGTGCATAAAAAACAAGAAACAATCGGGAAGTTCAAAGGAACCAAATAAGAGCTTTGAAAGGAATAAGTAGAGTTACAGTTCTTCTGTTTTCCATAGTTTTCTAGTCTCTACTACTACAACTTCAATAAGATCGTTTCTCTCAACCATTATAGAAGATAAACTTCGAAGTAATTCAAATGACTTTTTTTACAGCCTAAAGATACCTTTTCTTGTACTTTTTCCATCACAGATTGATTCTTAGCCACTATGGTCAAAGTTCCATCACTAACAGAGATTCGGGCACCTGGATCATGAAAAATTATAATATGACTATTAGAGAAATGATGGTTGCATAAAATGTAATGTAACTATGTAAAACTGGCAATCCAATTAATTTGGTTTTATGATCTGAAAAACTAAATGATTAGACAAACATTATCATACTATGTTTCTAATTCAATGCAAACTTAGGAATTCCTAGAAAAAAAAAAAGTGAACCTGTTTCCACTTCAATTTTTCTCTTTAGAGCACCCAGAGGCCCGATCAAACGACGAAGGGCGTCATTGTTGTACTTCAAGGTGGCTACAACAATGAATATAGAGTTCAATCAGTATCAAAGTAAATGCATACTAGTCAAACCCAAAGAAATAAGAACACTGCAATTGAATGTAACCTAATCGGGGAGAATTCCTATCATCTTGAGTACGGGGTGCATTAATCTCACGCTCCATATGATCAAGAATTTGAAGACGACCTTTGTGTGCATGCTCTAAAGACTCACAAATAATGTCCAACGGAATTCCAGCAGGTTTTATATCCAACTGAATCGCAGTTATTCCCTTTCTTGTGCCAGCAATTTTAAAGTCCATGTCCCCAAGATGATCTTCCAGACCCTGCACTCCATTTAAGAGAAAAGCAAAACTTTTAAGTAATCCCAAAACCAACTATGCATAGCCATAGCCCTCTATTAGACACTAACAGTACAATAGTCAATAAAAAACCAAAAGAATAAATACTACAATAATAAATTATATATTAACTAACTAAAGATTAAAATTGATTAATCACTTTGCTATGTAACTATTCTCGGAAGCACTTATATCATGAACATTGCAGCACCTGAAACAGTATCATTTAATCACAGAAAAGAAAAAAAAAAAGCTAAGACGTGTGAAAAAAACTCTCACCAAAATATCAGTCAATATTCTATAATCCTGCACCATGCCAGTTGATGAATCAACTTCACTAACAAGACCCACAGAAACACCAGCTACATGTTCCCGTAATGGAATGCCAGCATCCAGCAAGGCCATACTGCCTATAAAAAAAAAAGCTTTTTGTTCATGTAAAGTCAACTCCTAAAATATAATTTGAAAGCCATCCAGTTCTCCATTGTAGAAGAAGTAAAAACAAAAAGTAATAGGATTTTCAATATATCTTTGCCAAATAAAATTTGTGTTTAGATTTATAGGATTTGGTTATCAAACCAACCAAAACTGCAAATGGATTGCTGTGATCATAAAAAGATACCTCCACAAACAGTTGCCATTGATGTTGAACCATCTGATGCCATCACTTCTGAGTTTACACGAACAGTATAGGGAAAATCATCCTCCGAGGGTAATACAGCAAGAAGAGCTTTCTCAGCAAGGGTTCCTACAGGGAATTAGAAGTAGCCACATGCGTTACTAACAAGGTTACAATAAAATAGTAATAATTATTTTTAAAAACCTTAAATTTACTTACCATGCCCAACTTCACGCCTGTTCAACCCAACTCGTTTCCCAACTTCATTTATGGAAAATGGAGGAAAACTATAATGAAGCATGAATCGCTTGGTTGGTGGACCAACCAGGGACTCCAATCTTTGGGCATCTCCAGGTGCTCCAAGTGTTACAGTGCATAAAACCTGTCAAGTGACATCAAACATAAACCTATGCAAGTGTCATCAATATAGATGTTAAGTGTACCTGTGTGTCTCCACGAGAAAAAAGCGAGGATCCATGAAGTATTGGCAAATGACCAGCTTCACAATACAAAGGCCGGACTTCATCAAGCTGCCTCCCATCAACTCTGAGTCCCTCTTCAATAATCCTTCTGCGGATAACCTACTAAATTTATAAAACTTAACAATGCTGAATATCTTTCTCTCATACTCATATCAAACATAATATCATATGGTCCAACAGCACATAAAAGCAAATCATAATAATTTTGTGGAACATACAGCAACCGCAAAGACATGACATATTTTATGTTGACCTCAAGTATACATAAAAAATGCGTAATTCAATAAGGTAGTGCATTGCAGCTGCTCATTATATAAAAATAGTGGGCGTGAGTCAGAGTATCACGTGGAGGGCATACCTTTTTCCTCACAGTGTCTACGGTCTTGGGTAACACTTGTAAGCTTTCTTCATCACATTCTTCTTCAAGTGCCCTCTTTACATCTTGTGCAATTTTATCCAAGGCCTCTCCACGTTCAAACTGAAAAGATATCGAAAAACATGAGTCAAAAGTGTAGAATTGAGAATTGAATGGATATCCAACAAAGAAAATGATAAAAGAGGGAGAGAGCGACCATGAATTATTCTGAAAAATCAATATTTTTTGCATAAAATTAAGGATAAGAACCTTTCCATACGAAGGATCAGTAAAAACAGAACGAATAGGTGCTTCTGCCAACTTAGTAACTTTCTCTAAAGTTCTCTCTGATACCATTGACAATTTATACTCTTTTTTGAGTTTGCCCACTTTAGTAGCAAGTCTAATTTGAGGTTCGAGATACTTAACAGCCTGAAAGGTCAAACACAATAATATTAAATCAGAATGAAGATACCATGAAATATACATAGAAGTTCCACGACTTACTTCTGGATGAGCAAGCCTTAGACCAGCTTCTAGATCTTTCTCCGTGATTTCTCGAGCTTGCACATCAATCATTAAAGTTTTGTCCTTTGTACAGGCATATACTAAGTTCAGATCACTCAAGTTGAGCTGCAACACACACAATCGGAATCACTCACATGCCCAAGCCACAAAACATAGGTCGCATCATCTAAAATATGATTTGAATCGTCCTCAATCAAATCACATATAAAACATCTATTTGGAAGAGCTTATTTTCAAATTATTCAAAGAAAAAAGCATGATAATAAATTTGATGCCTGAAAGATTTACAAGAAACGACTAACTGAAACCTACTTCATCCATTGTTGGGTTGACAACAAACTTCCCACAAATCCTTCCAATCCGTATCATCCCAATAGGGCCACCCCAAGGAATATCAGATAACATTAGAGCAGCAGATGTAGCATTAGCTGCCATTACGTCTGGATCTTGTTTTCCATCAGAAGAAAGAACACTGGCCATTACCTTTAATCAAGAAACACCATGAAAACATTGAGGACAATATTAGTCACTGAAAACAAGTGCAAGAATATTTAAACAGTTATAATAAACCCAAAATAGAAGGGTAGTAGGCATTTCATATGAGAAAAGTGTACCTGAACCTCGTGGAAAAACCCAGTAGGAAATAATGGTCGAATAGGTCTATCAATGAGTCGACCACATAGAAGTTCACGCTCTTTTGGAGCGCCCTCCCTTCGCATGAATGTATTTGGGATAACACCTTGGGCAAATTGCTTTTCTTGATAATCAACCTTAAGAGAAGCACCAGTTCATACCATTGAGAATCATACACAGTTAAACATTTTTTCATATTCACTTGACACAGAAAAATTAGTTTCATTTGGAAACAGTGGCTTTCAAAAGTCATATACAATGTCTGGTAATTATTTTTTTATGTATGTGTGGGTGTCCGTATCAGCTTGAGTGCACCTCAACTAATATCACAGAGCCCTGAAGTTAACAACTCGATAGCTTTCAGTGATCTTGAGTAGACTCGAGCCTGCAAACTCATTGGAGATCATACACAAGAGCTACAAGTTGAACTAGGCCACAAGACTTGCACAATGACTTTGTCTACTCAGCCATTTTCTAGACAAGGTCGTAGTGATCGCCTAAATGCGCTTACTATTTCATTTATTCAGCCACAAAAATGAAAGCAGAGAAAAAAAAACAACTTCTTAATGTTGCAGACAAAAAGCTCAGGCACCAATTTGAACCTAGATGACAACAATTATTCAATTCGTCTAAGTTTCGAATTTCAAACTACATTCAACGAGTTAGACATACAGTGAGAGGCAGAAAATCACGAACAGCATCTCCTTTAGCCGAAGCCACCGTAGATAAGACCTTCGTCTCTTCCATCTTCAAAACCACCGCACCATTGGCAAACCGAGCAATTTTCCCGGTTTCAAGGGTTATCAAGTTCGATCCGATTTCAAATTCTTCTCTAAAAGTTTCCAAGACCTTGGTTCCAGCCACAGGCGAATCGGGATCAACCTGGTGAGAGGAAGAAGCAAAACCAAGGCGACCATTGCATATGTTTCGGAATCCCAGGCCTCTCCAAGTGAGAAAATGAGGAATGTTAGAGATAAGTGGGTTGGCTCTGTTAGCCATGGCGAGAGAGAGAGTGAAGACAGGGGGGTTTAGGGTTTAAGGATTTAGCCCGGGGAGAAGTATGGGTTTAATAATTTGATTAATTAATTTAATTAATTATGATTAGACCTACTTTAATCCTATTCGTGAAGCTGACCTGGCAACTCTTACCCGTTTCAGCAATTAACCCGTCCTCGTTCACTAAAATTTTCTATATATATTCAAAAGGTTTGTGAGTAATGAGTTGAGCTTCCAGATAAGGGGTTGCAGAAGGGCAACAAGATCGACTCTTCTTATCCCGTTGTCGTCTTCAGCTCTCTCTCTCTCTCTGCGATTTTCTCGTATCTCTTTAAATTTCTTCTTTTAAGTGGGAGAATGTCGGATGATCAGTCCTTATTTGTGATGGAAATGCAATTAATGTGCTCGAAATCTCAGCAAGTCTGACTGTCCTTACTGCGTGAATTTGAAGCAGCTATTCTCTCAATTAGGGGCTTCTTTTAAGGCCATTGAGGTCGGTAATTATAGCGAGCAATTGTCTTTTCTTTCTTTTATTCAAGTTCAATTCCATCTCACTGATTAATCTGTTTACTGCGGGTGCGAGTTCAAAGTTAGTTTTTATCAGAAAGTTGTGAAATCTTCATTTTAATGTCTACACAGGTAGCTCTCGAATAAAAATTGAGCGCACTCTGTCTTATGAGTTAGTGAATGCTGAAGTGATTTGTTTTATGTCAACTTGAAGGCGATGGTAGCTGAATGGACTGAACAACCTACTGTGCCAAACGTGTTCATTGCTGGGAAGTTCATTGGTGGTTGTGAGTGGGAAGATGATGTCAATCTATTGTTTAAATTTTGTCAACCTAAAATTACTTGCATCATTTTTGGTAAATATTTTGCAGCAGCAACTGCCTTGCACAGAAAGGGAAGCTGGTCCCTGTGTTAACAATGGTATCTCAATTTGTGTTTCTTGATGGCTAATATTCGGTGCTTGATCAATAGTAAGTCACTGATGTTTGCAGACAACTCTTTATATCGTCAGTGAATATTTACCCCTTTTATGCAGAAACTACAAATCATCCCGTCAATTAATAGAAGCGATGCGAAAGAGATGAAATAGATCCTCCGTTATTCAAAGAATGTTTGAGATGAACACGACATAATTTCCACTAGGGTCACGATCTTCTCTCTCATTCGGTTAGCTCTTCCTATATCCATCAACTTTTCATGCTCATAGCCACAGAGCAGTATCGAAGGGTTCAGCACGAAGCTCCCATCCTATCTTCAAATCAAGCAGGGATCTTTCTTACGTTCCTTTTTTACTCACTTATCTCAGTTCTTCTTTTCAATTGCGTCTAATACAAAGCATGTTCTTTTAAAACTGGTAAGACAGAGGAAGCCATTTTGACAGGATACAACGCTTTATTTTCACGATCAGCGCAAAGATACAGTAGCATGGAATGTGTATCAATGCCAACAAAAGGTACCTGTAGTCGGAACACAGGGCAAGAAGCTTAAGCCACTTGATAAAAATGAATCTGAGCAAATGTAACACCTTATTCATTAAAACCTGTATGTCTAAGGGTATGAGCTTTTCTCTGTTGCCAATGGGCTTGATTTGCCTCAAAGATACAAAAAACACAAAACCCCAAGCCTTTCTAGGACTGCTAGCACAAAGACTGGGAAAGAGTAATAGACTTATTCGCGAGCCATACCATACCGTTACTGAGCATCTGGTGAAGACTGGTCAAGATCTTCGACCTAAAATAGCCTCTAATCTGGCATAGAAATATATTTATATTCTTACGAAAACGGCATTTGACATCTGACTAACACCCACAAGTAATATTAGCAGAACAAATAACGGCGATTCTTGCACATCAAAATACACAGGTAAACACATGCATCGTTTCCCGGGGATCCATTCCTAGTACCTTTTTTCAGTCCCCTCAAAAAATACCCACAAAATGACACCTCCATAACCACCTACTCCTATTCTTTTTCTTAAAGAAACAAGTTAAAACACAAAATAGAAAAGATCCTTTCCAAAGAAATAAATAAAAAAAAAACTCCTATTTTGCTCCTCCATACATCTCTCATCATCATCTTCAACTTCAGGAATCATTCCTTATTCTTCTTCTTCTCTGTGGTATCAACTCCCAGAGCTCTCCTTCGGAATCTGATTCTCTCATTCGTTTCGCTCCATCATTGCTTTGTGGAAGCTCTTTGGCGGGGACCGGGCATAGGCATTACCCTTGTCTGGGCTACGACTATAACTCTGATCATGATAAGAGCTTTTACTTTGATAACCCCAACCAGACCCCTTATCCGGGCTCCGACTTCGTTCTCTATCATAGCTACTATTTTGTCCCCTATCATACCTATCAACAACAAAAAGATAAAAGTACAAAATGAACAACTATCTTTTTCATGCCCATGTAAATCATTAAAGAAGGGCTAAAAAAACGCTTCCTACCTATCACGAGATTGAGAATCATATCCACGTCCTTCACTCCTGTCTGGCCTATTCGTAGAGGGGGTAGAAAATCCGAAGCCACCCCTACCACCACTATAACTTGAACCACCTCGGCCCCCATCATGACCACCTCCAGAACCAGGACCCCAACGCCTATACCGGTTCATCCCACCACCCCGTGAGGCCAAATCTTGAAGTTGTGAAGGAACTTTCTGATTTGCTCCTTCCAGAACTTTAATAAGATCTGAGGCATGTTTTGCATCTTGCTCGCCAAAAAATGTGAAAGCTAGACCAGTGGCACCTGCCCTTCCTGTTCTCCCGATCCTGTGAACATAGTCTTCAACTCCGGTGGGGAAGTCATAATTGATAACCACCCTGTGGAAGCAGCTCATTTGTTAGTTCCACTAATTTGCCTCTCTAACCCTCCCCACAAGTTAAATTTTTGTTAGTCTTTTGTCACCAATGGTTCAACCAATCCAACATGTCCAATAAATTCCTAATCCATCAAATTTTCCACCATGAAAACCTTTACACAATTTTCCGCTTGGACTTGATTACTTCGGCAATTAATTTGAAGGATGTACGGTGATGGAAAAAAGTGAACTTTACAAGAAAGACAATTAAGAATATCTAATACCAACAGATGCATCAAGCTGTACAATTAACTTAAAATGGATGGCACACACCTGATATCTTTTATGTCCAATCCTCGAGCTGCAACATCTGTGGCTACAAGTATTGGAGTCCTCCCTGCACGGAATTGACTCAACACATGATCCCTTTCGCCCTGGGATTTGTCTCCATGGATTGCGGCAGCCCCAAAATTGCGGGTAAGGTTGCGGGCAAGTTGATCACACATTTTCTTGGTAGAACAAAACACAATTACTTTTGATCCTTGCTCTTGAGACCTTAATATCTGCTCCAATCGTCTATGTTTTTCCAGTGGCGCTAATACTTCAACATGCTACGTCACACACCAAAAAATATAGGTAAAAGCATTCCAAAAATGAAGTCTAATTACTAGAACCCCACAGTACTGTGTATACTGACAGGCTGAATTAACAACACTAGAAGGAAAATAAAAACCTGCGTGATGGACTTGTTTGCAACCAGCTCGTCCACGTTACCAATGTTAATCTGAACAGGATTAACTAGTAAATCTGCGGCTATTTTGCGGACTTCTTTCGGCCATGTTGCCGTAAACATTAAGGTCTGACGCCGAGCAGGAACCTCTTTAACAATCTTCCTTATTTGCGGCTCAAAACCCATGTCCAGCATGCGATCAGCCTCATCAAGAACTAAATATGAAACTTGATGGAGACTTATCCTCCTCATCTCAAGTATATCATTCAATCGGCCAGGGGTTGCAACAACAATATCTGTTCCTCTGTCTATATCTCTTAACTGGGGACCCTTTGGTGCACCTCCATACAAACACTTCAAGGCACAAAACGAAGTGTCATTTAAAATGTTTAGAACCATCCCATTTATATGGCATTTGCCAAATTTTAAAAACAGGAAAAGGCATAACCCACGTTCAGCATTATATTGAAGATTTTTTCTTTTTCATTAGTAAAATAATTATCTTAAAGTTCATTAATACAGAAAATGAATAAGTATGGGAAATCAAAACAATGAATAAAAAATATCCAACAGACTAACTACCAATCATTAATGATTGAAAAGACGTGATGTATGAATAACAGTCCCCCAAATAATATCTTATGAATTTAAACTGATTTCAGCTTTAGTAATACAAAAACATACCGTACAAGAGATTCGCGATGACTTTCCAAACTTAACAGCTTCATCTTGAATCTGTGTTGCCAATTCCCGTGTTGGTGACAGCACCAATACTGTAGGACCCAACTGAGAGTTGTTACGGGTACGTTTAAGATGAATAAAACATGGAATTAAGTACCCCAACGTTTTTCCAGAACCGGTTTTAGCAACCGCAACTATATCTCTATTTTGAAGAGCAATAGGCCATGACTGTGCCTGAATTGGAGTTGGAGCAGAAAACCCAGCATTTTGTACCTGGCAAGGCAAAATCCCAGTAACCCCTATTAAATAAGAGGTACCTCCATGAAGATATCCGGTTGGTTTTCATTTTGAGTTTATACAAGTTATCCAATTCCAGAAGAAGCGTCATCCCCCTTGCGTTGACGAGCCAACACTTGCTCATGCAGGCTGAAGCAGGAGGAGGCCTCTTCTTTCGTTCGGACTGAATGGCAGACTGAATCATCATCAACGGCTGTCCCGGCCGCAAACATGGTGATTCGGAAAGCCCTTCTCAAAATTGGTCCACCATAAATAGGCGCTCCAAAATATAGAAAAGCCCAAACATAAAGAAGGCACAACAGCGTACGACATTAGCTCCCTCCCAAGGAGCAAATATCGCACCTGCGACAAAAATTTCAGATGACAAGAAAGATTAAGACGACCCCAGAAATCAGAGAACTTTGCACAACAGAATGCGTTACATAGTTCAATGAACTTACATAAATTATTAGGTACTAGTATTGCATAAAGACCATAACCAAAAAGGCATAAGGATAGACCATCATACCTCCCTAAGAATCTCAGGTGGAAAACCAGTGATTTCAAATGACATATGGGGTGGAGGAGCATTGTCTCCCTAGTACAGGGATACAGAGAAATCAAGAACAAGTCAGACATTATAAACCATAAATGCAACAAAAAGTATACTATATTATATGCTTGTGGGAAAAAAATGACATGGTAAATCAAGTAAGCATCATCAAAAAAAATTGTCTGCTCACATTAATAGTTATTTCATGTCGACGCCGATAAGACTCAGCAGACATACTACTTCCAACGTCAGATGTTCCATGTCCTCGCATAGTTGCCCCCACATGTCCAGTAAGCATCCCATTAGGAGTGCTAGGATGAAGGGTACCATCTCTACCTAGCTGAGGCAAATCAAGTCTTACTTAAGTCCTGAGTGAGTAGAAGAATTTAATGTAGAATATACATCTAAGATTTGTATTCTTAGTTCGTATAACCGTGACAGATAAATGATCATGGCGAAAACTGAGAAACAAGTATTAAAAATTCAGGAGAAAAAATGAAATCGCATCCTTTTATGTTTCAATATTCAGCACATAACATGGTGAAAAATAGAGAGTTCAATAAAAAGAATATATGGAATACTGATTCTGTCAGAACAAAAATTACAATACAACAAAAGATACCAGTTGATTTTTTGTTCCTGACTCAAGATTGGACCCTCCATTTCCACTTCTTGCAAACTTAAAAGCATCCTCATCAGGACTATGACCACGACTCGGACCTTGAAATGCCTGCTGTACATGATCTGAAGCGCTTAATGGAACCGAAGAAGAATATGGCGGTGCTGAGCTAGCTGGCCTTTCATACTGGGTGATGTTAGTTTCTGGATTCCAGAAGTATAAGTATCCTGTTTTACCATCAACAAGGCCTCTCCAAGGTTTAGGGAGGGTGGGATCATCTGGTGCGAATCGTGGAGCATTTGAACTAGCAGTCACGGTAGCAGCCATACCAAGGAAAGCACAACTAAAACATATCACCAACAAATAAGCAAGATGTTAACTACATGGGGAAAGTAGTATGACAAGTAAATATATATAAAAATGAGAAGAAAATTAAAACAAACAATAAATAAAAGAACATTGTTTTATATAATATGATAAACTTACAACAAATATTAGAGAGAAAAGGGCGTAGGAAAATCCAGAAAATAGTTAAGATTGGATCAAAAGATAAATTAAAGCGAGTGTAGCGTACAATACAACCACATACACATGCTCAGTTTCAAAAATAGAGAACAGATGACACAAATCAGGAACATAAATTTTATTATATTCCGAACTTTAATAAATTGAGTAGATAGAAGGTCAGAAGAGGAACATTGTAATGTTATGTCTCAAAGATGGATGATCAAATGTTCAGGCTCATTTAGTTCTTAAAGAACGGAGAGAACAGAGTATGAAACGTTTCCAAAAAGATACGATCTATAAAACTAGATTGTTTGACTTCATTCTAAAAACTGAGTTAATACCTAATTCAAATGAAATGTAAGAAGACAAAAAGTAGTCAGGCCATCTGAACAATTCATAACCATCGCAATTTGACGCAAACTACAATATCCAACATGCATGAAGAATGAATATCATTACCACTTCATCAAACAGCGCACCCTAAAACTCACAACCCTCAAGATTCAGCACAGTACAATCACGACGAAGAACACTCAACAGAAACAATAAAACCTAAAAATAGGGGGAATCCGCCTTCAGATCTGAGAAATTCGACAGAACTTATAAGAAAAATGAATCGTACCTAAAGAAGACTTCGTCTCGAAAATACAAATCCCGAATGGACGGATGCTTTTTTCCTCTCTCTCCCTCTTCTCCGTTAAGACTACGCTTCCGCCGGACAGAGAAGCGAAGCGTCGGGAGAGAGAGAAATAGAGAGAAGGCTACGCGTGTATGGCTATATTTATAGGAAGAGGAAGAGAAACTCGAAGAAGATGCGTGTAGCATTTTCTCGTTGACTTAACCACGGTTAGTTAATTGCTGAGTCAGGTTTGTTTGGGGTAATCATTAATTAAAGTTATTTTTTATTTAAAATTAAAATTTTTAATTTTTACTCTAAACCCATGATTATGCATTAACATAATTATGGTAATAAAATTTATTAGGGAAATTAACTAAACAAATCCTAAACTATTTTATCAGCAATAAGTCAAATTTTAAAGTAATTTTACGAATAATTAAAACTTCGAACTATGAAAAATGAAAAATGTAAATTTCATTGTCATATTTTCTGTTAAATTTAAATTTTTTTCTACACCGGATAGGTAGTCGCGGATAGGTGTCTTCCCCTGCAGAATCATAGTTTCTTTAATAAAAACATATCTTCTATTTTCATATCAGTTAATGTATCAAAATATATTCTTCTAGATACAATAATTGAATAATTTTTAATATTAGCTTCATACCTATAGTTCACCGACTCAATCTTAAAGTCCGGTGACTAGAAACAATATAATATAGTTTGGAAATTGACCAATTAAGATATTAATCGTACTTAAAATTGAGTTTGAGATTAGATTGTGTTTTAGTTTGGGGTCGAGTTTTACCATTAGGTTGTGCTGAATAAACTAAGATTCTGTAGCATAATGCAATTATCTGCTATGGAAAAGATAGTTTATGTTGTAAAAAATACTATTTCTGCAGTAGATACTTGGTAGGTTATTTTAAAATTTTGAACAAAAAATGTAACAACGAGATTTGTCTTCTACATTTCTCATAGTTTGAGATTTTAGTTATTCGCAAAATTATTTTAAGGTTTGACTTACCACTGATTCAATAGTTTATGTCTTATTTTGTTAATTTTTCAATTTATTATTGATAGACTTTCATTTTAATTGGGTTGAGTTGATGTCATATTCAATATTAAATTTTTTATGAATTCTACCTATATTGTTCCTTGAGGCACAAAAGTTAATTATTTTTAAATTTTTGGAAAATTAACAAAACAAACCTTCGATTTGGAATCACTAACACGATGAATTTTTACAAATAATTAAAATCTTGAACTATGAAAAAAAACGACGTAAACCTCGCAATCACATTTTTCGTCAAAAAAAGCTGAAGCAAACGCTAAGGGACGTCATTGTTGAGTGCCAGATGAAGAGACAAATGCCTGTCAACGAGGATGGGAGGAAAGACGTTGGTGGATGAAGAGGCATAATTGTTAGATCAAATGACATAAGGCCTTTAATGAGGATGGATTCTCTCCACTTACGATAGACGTCTCTCATCCCATGACCCCCCCACCCCCTCCCCCTCCCCTCTTTCTCGGCCCAAAAATCACGCGTTTAAGCCCTCAATTTTGCGATAATTTTTTTTTTCAGTAACAAACCACGGGACGTCGCCGCAGCGTCCTGGGAAATTGTAGCGTCTTAGTGGCGCCTGAGACGCCGTGACGTCTAGGCTAAATTTGACATTCTTTTCACGGACTGCTATGACTCCAGATCAGCTTATTAACGACAAACGTGACAACGATGTTTGTTTTGTCATTTTCCCATACGTCGATAGTTAATTTGTTAGAAAATAAATTATAGTAGTTGATTTGCCATTGATCACAAATCACAATAGTTAATTTATCATTTTACCTTCATAATAAAATTAAGACTAATGACACTTCAATATGAAAGTTGAAACTTCAAACACTAAACTAAAGCAACTAATGAATTATATAATAACCAAAAATATATTATTAACCCTGGGTTGTTTGGCTTTTTTCAATTCTAACATTTTATATTATTTTTAAAATTATATTATTGTCTTGCAATTAATCAATTTATTTTTTTATTTTTAGGAAAATTAACAAAAGAATCCTTGAACTAATAAATCAACGACAAGTCAAACTTTAGAGTAATTTTACTTAAAATATCGAACTATGATAAATAAATAAGGGAAACCTCGCGCTCGCGTTTTTCTGTTAAAAATTTAATTTCTTTTTAATGACGTATAAGTTATTTTTTTGCAACAGACTCACACAGAAAGTAATTATAATCAATCATTTTTTATTTTTAATTTTTTTAATATTACTTTATTCTATAAATAATTTTGGCCATGTGCACTTCCAATAGCATGGAAGCACGTGTTTCAACAAGGACGATGAATCATGCTGCTCCTGCTCACGAACAAAAATTTGTATTTTTGGCTAACATTTAACTGATTAATTACAATTATTAATGTAAATTAAACAAATTAATTAGACCATCTAAGTGTTGCACGAAGAGGTTTGATTTGTTTTTCCAATACACATGACCAAATTATTGATATTTACACTAAAATGAGCAAAGT
Organism: Begonia loranthoides; assembly: GCA_022433065.1. Classification (NCBI taxonomy): domain Eukaryota; kingdom Viridiplantae; phylum Streptophyta; class Magnoliopsida; order Cucurbitales; family Begoniaceae; genus Begonia; species Begonia loranthoides. Next base: position 3,437,490 of record CM039485.1, read on the forward strand.
AAATAATGAATTCACATAGACTATGGTAACAATAATTATGTACATATGTATTAGGCCCTATATTATATGTTACTGGGAAATAAACGTCCAAACATGATAATACGAAACAAGGATTGAACGTAAAAAATTAAAAAATTCCCGTGCAAATAAGAAAAAAGATAATTAACAAAAAAAAGTAGTCAATGATAAATTAAATATTAAACTAATTTTGTTAATAACTTAAAACCTTAAATTATGATAAATAATCTGCAAACATCTAGCAATCACATTTTTCATAAAAAAAGGTCTCCCGGACATCCCTTAGTGTTGGAGGATGTGTTTGATGGATCCTTGGCCATCCAATTATCATAAAAAATCACCACTTCAGCAGAATTTTGATCGCCAAACTCGAGAATCAACGTATTAGCCCATACTTTCATAGAACTCGAACATCGATTGATCTTTTTCAAGGAGAAAAACAGATTACCCGCAGGGATTTGATGATTATCTTTCGGTATTTTTGAAAATTTCGGCGAAAGTTCCAACCATACATAAACATGTGTACTTTGATTAGGATAATAGACAACTTCAAAGAAGGTAGTCTGTTTTTCAAAGTTAAAAATTTCATAGAATCCTCAAAAACATCAACATATGGGGAAGTCTAAACATGAGTGTCCTTCGATTTCTTCACACAAATAAGAAACTAAAAGTCTTAAACAATTACCAAATAATAATCCGTGTAAGCAGGCAGTAGTCCATTTTCAGGTGATCTAGAAACCAAGGAAGGGGCATTGCTTCCTAGCATGCTCTGGGATCAATTTGGAGACGAGCTCCAAGGTCACTCCTTTCAGCTCTGCAAGTTCATGTCATTTTCAGAGTAGTTTAGCAACATATATACACTAGTTTGGATCTGATTATGCGCCGAGTAAAGATGGAGAATGATTAAACCTTGAGGTTTGAAATTGAAGAGAGGTGGCAAAGGGCGGCCGTTGGGGAGTCGGGCATTAGGATCTCGAAGCTCATCAAAAAATGGGTGGACACAAGCCTCTAACTGCAAGAGAAAATTATAAAGCTAAGATTTCGATGCTTAAAGACGAGTCTCAATAGTCGATGTAAGGATTGTTCAAGTTATAGACAGAAAATTCACTTCCAAACCAAATAAGCTCTTGTTTTTCTAGTGAAGTACTTACAGCAGTACACCTTAGATTTGGAGAATATTGGAGAAGTCTTGAAACCAGATCTACTGCTGCAGGAGGCATTCTCTTGTGGAATATCTGCAGGCAAGGGGGAAAAAAATTGTCACAGAAGCAAAAGATCAACTTTAAGAACACAAATGGCAGGAAAGATGGGAAGGCTCACTTTGTGCCAGGGGTGAGCTTTGATTTGTGGGAATTTGAATTCAGTGTAGTTCGGGTTCATGCATTTGATTTCTTCCCGAGTCGGCGTCCCAAGTACCTAAAAAGAGACAGAGAGTAATAAGTACTAAACGAAAGAGCATGAGCTAAGAAAATAAATACACATATCCTATGTGAACAACTTAAAAGATCGTGAGATACTTTACCTTGATAATCTCCACCAGCTGATCAACTCCACTTTCGCCAGGAAAGAGAGGCTGCAAGATTTAGAGCAGCCAAAACAAAAGTGTGAAAAAATGAATGGAGAGAAAACTAACAAATTTTTAAGTATTGTCAAAAAACCTGTCCAAGAAGCAACTCAGCGAGGACACAACCAACGGACCATATGTCTATAGCAGTAGTATACTCGGTAGCCCCAAATATAAGTTCAGGTGCTCGATAATAACGAGAGCAAATATATGATATATTTGGCTCGCCTTTCACCTGATGAACATAATAAAACAACAGAGAAATGATTAACACCTTATCAGAAGGAAGTAGACCAACTACTCCATTTTATAGAAAGAAATTCAAGCGCATAAAAAGTACATATAACTGGCTTGAAGAAAGTACGAGAATTGATACTTAAGAGAATAACTCTACCAGAACTTTTGCGCTTCCAAAGTCGCATAGCTTGACTTGATGTGAATGAGGATTAACCTGAAACAATTAAATGTATAATTAAGAATATAAATTGTTCAAAAAGGACAAATTGTAGAGTTTTCAAGAGCAAACCAGTAGGTTCTGGGGCTTAATGTCCCTGTGGCAAACTCCTATGGCCCCATGAATATAGGCTAAAGCTCTACAAATCTAACAAGAGATCAGAAAAGTGCAGATCAGTTTCAGCAAAATTAAACTGGCCATTACCGCTAATTTTTCAACATTGAAACAACGACAAAACAGCTAAAATACTTTGATCTTTCTCATATACTTCTCAAAAATTTAGGAACTGCCAGAGAATAGAATAGAAAAGTATTTACTTAGAATAGAAATCTAAGTCAAACGTAAAATTTGAATGTTTAAGGATGTTACATCACTATTAAACAATTTATTTAGTTATTTTTTAGTTCTTTGATTTAGATATTTGCTTTAATTATTGATTCCTATTTTTCAGATATTAACTTGATTTACAAGTTTTCTAATTCATTTATGTTGGATTATTGAGAGATTAGTTGGCTAATTAAAAAAGTAAAGTAACCTGATAGGTGTAGAGCTTGACATAAATTAGAGGCATCCTTTGATTTGCCTTGGTGTAATGCTTTATTACTCGGCTAACAGTTTCAGGTACATACTCGAGCACCAAATTAAGATAAAGCTCGTCCTTGTCCGTTGTGGAAAAGAAGCAGTGCTTGAGAGCCACAACATTAGGATGATCAAGAAGGCGCATTGTTTGCAACTCCCGATTCTTGTATCTCTTATCCTGCAACACTTTCTTTATCGCAACAGTTTCTCCTGTTTCTAGACATTTAGCCTGCATAATTCAGCAACAAAGTTTCAGATTGATTGTAAGTATTTCTTCAGCGTCAGTTAGTTTCATATGAAAAAAGATAAGAAAAATTAGATTACTCCTTTTAGTAATTGGCGTGGTACCTGAAATACAATACCAAAGGAACCTTGTCCGACTACCCGCTCTGCCATGTAACTAATAGTCTGTGGAAGAAAATGGAGATTGAAGATTAACAAGAAAAGATCTTTGTATAGCCTCGAAACGCTATAACATGAAAGACACAGGAATATTGCACATTGGTAGAAGAAACAAATAGAATGACAGTAAAGATTACATTTTATCCTCTTCAAATATAAAATTTCATCTACTTTACAAAAAAAATTACAAGTCCATGACTTCCCAATTAAAGGAACCTACATGTCGCTCATTATAAAGTACTGTCATGGTTAGGCCTTAGCCCGCGGAAGGTTACAAGGGGACTTGCAGTACCACATCAGAAATAGAAAGGATTTGGGACTAGTGTATAAGTGTGTACCTATCATTGCCTGTTGGACAATATTCAGCGACGAGGTAGTGCCCACTTGTAACAAATTTATGCTGACATTTCGTCATTGAAGATGAATCGTGGGTTCCAATTATTGGTCTGAGTCTTTAACATGTGCAAATCGCAAAATTTAAGAAAGTACATTCTATACTTTGGATTTTCATGTTTTAACCAGCCTTTTTGCATTTGAATAACACATATCCGGAGGTTTGATAGGTTAGTCAAAATTTTAAATACAGAAGAAAACAGCCAGTAATGTGGCGGAATTCACTCTCTGTAATTATCCTCCATCACAAAGAATCCTATCATAGCAGGTGAACGTAAATTTACCACTGAAAGTGAACCACTATAAGCCTATGCTATTTTTTCGTCGTTACGTTTACTGTTCTCGTAAAATAAGTCAGGCTTTGAGTCCCACGAAAGTCTCTCTTACCATGGCAAGCCATGCCAAATTATTACAACTACAATAAACGAAAAAGGTTGTTAAGAGGTTGGTTCGGATTATTCCAATGTAGTACATTACCTCTTTCGGTTGACCATTTCGACCACCAATTGTAGTTACAATAATGTGGCCCGTTTCTGTACCATTTCCATCCACCATAGATGCCTCCATGTCCTAAATTAATGATTTTCACAAAGCAACAATCAAAATCTCCCAAAAAAAAAAAATTAAGAAAAGGAAGAAACCAACTCATCTCCAGAGTTGTGAGAGGCCAACCTTTTCAGTCTTTTCATCCCTGATTTTCATTTCATTTATTTCCTCGGGGAGCTTATCAACTAACATTGCGTTACCACCAGGTTTCTCAACCGTAGGAGCAAATCGCATAGCAGAAGAAGCCATATATCACCTAATCATTCAAAAAGTAAGATGGTAGTCCTCAAACAGCAAAGTTTATATTCAAAAAGGGTGACAGTCACTGTGCCGTTCAAAAAATATTGAATAGTAAAAAACCTAACAACCTAAACAATGGTTCGTGCTATGCTTCGAGTTGAAAAACATTCACTTCTGGAAAGCAATACAGCTTCAGAATTGTGGACAGAGTCATAAACTAATGATGCAAAGATTTCAACGCTCAAAAAATAAACAAATAAAAAAGTAAATTGTTCTATAACACCATTTCACATGCCTATTTCTACCCTGATTGAAGAGCTACTATAAAACGAAAAGGTACCAGAATTCATGACAATTTTATGCAAGAAACTGAAAAGCACTTCCAAATCATAACATATTGGTTTTAGATAGAAAAAATGCACGTTCAATCTAACACTCAACAACGGCTAAGACCTCACAAAGTTTGCTACATTTTGGTTTGAAGCTGGGTTAAGAAATTTTTCCTACCTACAGTAAAACCTCAATTTTCACGCCTCTTTTCCTAACGTCTCTCAACCACCAATCAGACATTTTTGGTTTCATTTAAACATATTAGCAAGAATTCCAAACCTTGCATCGAGTTCGTGAAGACAACCAGGACCCTTAAGCTCAATAGCTCGATTAAAGAACACAAATAAGACAATTAACGTGCTCAGTTCAGCTCAGCTAGCTATTTTCCAAAAAAAAAAAAACAAATTCAACGAGCGAAATAACTTTCATCTTTTCCTCCACTTTCTTGGCTACTAAACAAAATTATTCCCCCAAATACGACAACCAAAATCCATACCTGAAGCTGTAGATCGCTCACATCAAGCAAAACTAGCTGCGATCCAAGTAGCTCCGGAAAAGAAGAAAAAAACTACAAGAAAAATCTTCCGCAAAAAACTCACACATCGAACATTCGAGTCTTCGCGATTTCAGCTAAACTTCTTACAATTCTACCAAAAGGACAGCTGAAAATTCTTCTCTCTCGTTCTTCAAGCGGTCTCTCATTTCTCTCCTTCGTTTTGTCTCTTTTTAATAGTTTTCTCTGAACGAACAGAGCGGACGCCAACAAGTTCGGTCAAGTCTAGTTAACTGTCAGTTTTGATGTCCGCCGTTGACACGTGGCCGACATTGGTTGGATACGTTGAAGACCGATACCATAATCGTTAAAGTGAAACAAGGAACACACATTTATTCTCTGGTTTCTATTTTTTTAATTATATAACTATAATAATAATTACAACATTAAACAATTAATAATAATAAATAAATAGATTTTTAACTCCTTTTTTTTAACTTATACCTTAAAAGTAAAAAGTAGTTGAATATAAAATGTGAGAATGACAACTATAGGTAAGTTTCATATTTAAATAATGAGAAATCATCAAAACAATACGAAAGTGTAAAGATAAATCTTAAATAATTTTCTTAAATAAATAAATTATTAAATTATGAAAAATAAAAAATATAAATATTGTTATCATATTTTTTGTTTATCCGTTGAAAGAAACCTTAAAAATGAGAAGACTTTCTGTGGCAACCCTTTCTGTGAAAGCCAGGAAAGACCCAGATGTGGATTCGGTCCGTATTAGTTGGAGTACACAATCTCACATTGCTTGAAAGAGTAGAAAATACATGGTTTATAAGCATGGTTCCCCTTCCTACCTAGTACAACGCGTTTTTGGCTAACCTTAAAAATAAAATCGTGCGGGCTTCGACTCAAAGTGGACAATATTGTACCCGGAGCACCGGGGGACATTACAAATGGTATCAAGATAAAATCTCAACTGAAAGTGTGGCTGACGAGGACGTCAGGTCTCGAATGGGGAAGATTGTAACAGTCCTCCCTGTGAAGATCAGGAAAGACCCAGGTGTGGGTCCAGCCCATATCAGTGAGGGTGCATAATCTCACATCGCTTGGGAGAGTAGAAAATATATAGTTTATAAGCATGGTTCTCCTCCCTACTTAGTACAACGCGTTTTTAGCTAACTCTAAGAACAAAATCGTGCGGGATTCAGCCCAAAGCAGACAATATTGTACTGAGAGCACCATGGGACGTTATACTTTCTAATCATTCTAGCTCTCCAGGTATTTATTCGTTGAACTATAATTTCAATATCTTTTATTTGTTCAGCTTCGAAATCAATCTTTGTATCAAACACGTAAAATTATTATGGCTAAATATACATGTTAGTGCTTACAGCTAGCTAGCGAGGTGAAGCATAATTTTAAATTTTATTAACTTTGTTTATCGACAATTTTATATAATTTATTAGTAGTGTCAGAATAAATTTAAATAATTATTAATCAAAAAATTCAATAGCGTGATACGTGAATTCAGGACCAAGCACATTCACAGAAAATATGATCAAATAAATAAAAACTTGACAAATAATCCCTTAAAATTTTAATAAATAAATAATTAGGAAACGGCGTCGTCCATTGACCTTCATTAAACGACAGACCGTTTGAGTTGGCAAATAGGCAACCTCCGCGTAGAAACGAAGGCAACGGAATAAAATAAAATCGCGGGTTTTCCTCAAACCCTCCTCTTTCTGTTTGCCTTTCCCCAAGAGGTCTTGGAGAGGGAGGTTCGCTTCATTTCTCGGGATTTGATCAGTTCAGGGCGTCTTTCCGATCTTCATCCATATTTTTCCGGTAGATCGAACCTCTGATTTGATTTTCTTGACCAACTTCTCGCGTTATATTTTGTAGCTCTTTTTTTTTTTTTTTTTTTTGTAATTGTTGATTTAACCGTGGTTCCATGCTCTAAATGGCCTTTTCTTTTGTTTATATCTTATTTGAGGTTTTTTTTTCGATTGTAATTGCGACCACGTTGAATCGATTTTGTTTTCTGAAAAAAAGTGCTTTCCATCTGAGATTAGGGAATAGGGGAGTAGATTCTGCATAATCTTTATTGTCACGACGTTGATTGTCTTTTATTTTGGTCTATGGTTGATTAGGGCGGTTTTCAATTTAGATGTCATAATTTCGATTGCTTGTATGGTTCTTTGTATCATTTGGATTTTATTTGACATATCTTACACTCGCTATGATTCACGTATGAATTTAAAGTTCTTTGATTTGCTGAACTTAAATTTTAGTGTTTCCAAGCAGGGAATTTAATAGCCAAAGAGAACAAAGTAGAGAAATGGGGTTGACCTTCACGAAACTCTTCAGCAGGCTCTTTGCAAAGAAAGAGATGCGCATTTTGATGGTTGGTCTTGATGCTGCGGGTAAGACTACGATTTTGTACAAGCTCAAGCTTGGAGAAATTGTTACTACCATTCCAACCATCGGTGAGTCCCTATTCTCTGGCTTGATGGACGAAATGAGGAGAGTTATGATCATTCTCGTTAGATTTTTTTGATTCTAAACATCTGAATTAGTCCCAATTGCACTGCTAGTCTCTCCCTTCCTCTCTTGGACGGAGCTTTGTATATTGAAACAAAGTTATTGATTATATCTTAGGAGAGAGAAATCTGCAGTTATAATCTTATGACATTTTTTGTGTTAGCTCCTTTAGAAACAGTAAAATTGGTGATTCTGGATTTCTTTTTATAGGATTCAATGTGGAGACCGTGGAATATAAAAACATTAGCTTCACTGTTTGGGATGTCGGAGGTCAGGATAAGGTATAATCTCTCTCTCTCTCTCTCTCTCTCTCTCAGGGTAACTGGAGGGAAAATATTTGCTGATGTGTGGTTGTTATTTTTGTTGAAAGTAATGTCTATCTTTCATTCTATAGCTTCATAATAAGTAAATTCAGTAATATCTTAGTTATAAATGGGGTGTTCCCCCTATTATGGCTTTTGATTAATTTTCTTAGAAAATTTAGCACTAGGAGGTCATCAATTCTTTGATTTATTATCTTTATTTAAATGATGAGGAAATGATATTGGTTCCTTCATTATCAGATTCGTCCACTTTGGAGGCACTACTTCCAGAATACACAGGGTCTTATTTTTGTTGTTGATAGCAATGACCGGGATAGAGTTGTTGAGGCAAGGGACGAATTGCATAGGATGTTGAATGAGGTATATCACTATTTTCATTTTTGGGTCTGCAATGGTACAATGGTTATGTCTAATTTTCAAATTTATGACTATATTTTGACGTTTGCACCTTCAGCTGTATGGCTGTACTTGTATTCTTCCAATTCATGTCTTAATTTTCAGGGTCTTTCAGCTAAATAATTTAATGGATCACCTATTTTTACCAATCTTAAAAATATATAGTTTAAGATGATATCTTAAGTTCAATTTCTTCACCATAACTCCCCTTAATTTATGTTGTATTTCTTTTTGTATTTTGGCGTACCTCCTTTCAGTTTTTTTTCTTAATGGTGTCATCAAAAACTTGGTATGTACGTGTTAAACTTCTTGTTTTTTGTATGTGGTAACAATTTTACTTCTTATTTTACTTCTCTATTTTGGCCTTTTTTGAAAATATTCTAAACATTGCAAAAAGCGGTAGTGTTTTGCTTGCATATGGGTTGAAGGTATGTCTCTAGACAGTTCCATAATATTTGGCTTTAAATTTAAATGTTTTTCTGTTTTCAGGATGAACTGCGAGATGCTGTTTTGCTTGTTTTTGCCAACAAGCAAGATCTTCCCAATGCAATGAATGCTGCAGAAATAACTGACAAGCTTGGTCTTCATTCTCTTCGCCAACGCCATTGGTAAGTGTTTTTCTGGGCCCATTTTTACAATTTTACGTGTTCTCACAAGACTGGGTGATACACAAAATTGCACCATATTGATTCGGAACTGCTTGAGGTTGTATTTCAGGATTTGATTGCTTTATCACAAGTATTTGGTGTTGTATTTCAGGTACATCCAGAGCACATGTGCAACATCTGGAGAGGGCCTGTATGAAGGTTTGGACTGGCTTTCGAACAACATTGCTAGCAAGGTATGTACACTATATTGAAGCAAAAAATTACTTATAATAGAAGTTACTTATAATGTGACGCAGTAAAAAATTTCATTAGGTTTACATTTAGAAGGATTTCGACCATGGTGATTAGTAAAAATACTGGTCATTAACCCTCTCATGCTTACAGGCTTGACACAGATAAGGATTTTGGTGACGTTGGTTAAGCTTCTTGGGGAAATGGAGGAGATGTTTCTTTTTGTTTTTTTTAAATGAATGTTTTGAAGAGACAAGAATGCTTGCCTTGACTTTATATATATATACATACATAATTGGAATTTCTGAAGCATAGCTAAATGCTTTTAGCTGTAGTAAAGTTACTATGACAAGTTAAATGAAATGTGTGGTTGTGTTTTGTTTATCTTTCTATTGGAAGATTAAAGGGTTAGATCTGACACTTGTGGATTTGATCACAGCAATATATGTGTATTATGTGTGCGTGTTAATACGCAAAGGCATGACTATTTATGCGCACGAAAGACTCTGGATGATTCACTTTTGCTTGGTGGGTGATTGATAGACACTAGAACCAGTCTGTTAAAACTCTTGTAATCGTCTGTCTCTCTCAATTAAATATTGCTTGTGGTGCGAGACTTGATGCACGTGAATGCTTGATCACTGTTGAGACGTTTATCTTTTAATTTTGACATCTAATGTGTCGATTTTTAATTAGTGAAATTAATTACATATTTTAATTATCTGTGATTTATTCTACAAATTAAGAGGTAAAATTAGAAGGTGAAAACAATATCTCTATGATATGGATGTTTAGACCTGTTGCGGTCAGACAACTTTGAGGCTTTTTTGGTTATTGCCATAGTTGCTTATGTTAAGCTCAATTTTAAGTTTGGAGGGCAATTTTAAGATTGAACATGACAAATGGGGTTTTAGCAAAAACAGCCGATTATATGAATGTTAGTGATGAAAATAAGATCACTTGCCTCTTTGCCCCTCAAATGTTTTGGTCAATGATGAATTTAGACGACCAAGATGGTTCAACGTTGTTTGTGAAATTTCATGAGTCAAAAGACCATTGCGCGTATACAAATGAGATAAGAATAATGACAAGTTTATTTTTTTAATTTAATTGATATAATTAATTTATTATTTTAACTATTTTAATTATTGAACTAGTCACTAAGTGCTCGTAAGATGTACTTGTTACTCATGCAAATACAATTTCAATATATGAATACATGAATCGTACTGGGCATTTGGTCTAGTGGTATGATTCTCGCTTTGGGTGCGAGAGGTCCCGAGTTCGATTCTCGGAATGCCCCTTTTGTTTGTTGCTGTTTGTGTTGTTGGAGAATCTAACGGAGATGACGTTTTTAGGGTTCTCTTCCCTCATAGTTGGAGATGACGCCTGGAGGTGGACTGGACTAATCATCCCCTGTAGCTATTAGCAACTATGGCATCTTCTTTTCTCACTCCTGATTTCCCTCGACATTTTCATTTTCTCCAATTTCTCTCTCTTTTTCTCTCTTGTTTTTTAATCTTCCAGCTTGTGATTTTGTTTTCTACGCTGATTTTTTGGGAGAGAGAGTAGTTTGAGGTATCGTTCTGCTAGGACGAACTGGAATTCATACATTGGTTTTATCAGGTCTTTTTTCTTTTTCTGAAATTAATTTTGTTCTTGTGCTTCTCTGTTTGTCAATGTAATATTTCTTTAATGGCGTCTTTTACTATTTGAAAACTTGAAGACGTTATCTATTTCTATTTTTCATTGCTCTTTTTTGTCTCTTTCCAGAACAGCCTTGCTTTTACCAGGAAAGCGTTTTCCCGGGTATGGGATTTGTTAAGACCAGCTTCAAAGCCCTAGTTGGCGATTCTACTACTCTTTCACCCGAAGAAGCAGAACTAGAACCTCGAACCGCAGATATCGAGAAGCGGCAGGAGACTCCCCATGGCTCCGATGATGGTTACGATTCTGACTCCGTCTCTGAGGGAAACCAAGAAAATAGGGTGGGGGTTTCTATTAATCTAAAGAGAGACTTTGGTGCTGACGAGGTTGGTTGCAGGGGAGCTTTTGGTGGTAGAGATATTAATCTTGCAGTTCTTGTTGAAAGCAGATTCGATGATTCCGAGATTAGAGGTGCTTCTTGTTTGTTGAAGATGCGAGAAACTGGGAGAGAGGTTAACGTTTTGGGCAGTGGTTCGACTGAGAATTCAGGTGAAGAAAAGTCTGCTGATGTTACGAGCATTGGTGGTGATGATTTGGCAGTGGAGGAGAATTATGAGTGCTTGCCCGGAAATGAGGAGGAACTGGATGACACAATTGTGACTATTAATGTTGCAACTAAAGAAACAAGTGAGATCAATGAAAATGGGGAAGAAGAGGATTTAGATGAAGAGGGATTTGGGTTTTCTGTCGGAGATTTTGTGTGGGGAAAAATTAAGAGCCATCCATGGTGGCCTGGGCAGATTTTTGATCCTTCAGATGCATCAGACTATGCCTTGAAGTTAAAACAGAGGAAAAGGCTTCTTGTAGCTTACTTTGGTGATGGAACATTTGCTTGGTGTCACCCATCTCAGTTAAAGCCATTTGAGGAGAATTTTGAAGATATGTCCAGGCAAAGTAACTCGAAGAGTTTCCATAATGCCGTGCAGGAAGCAATCGATGAGATTGGTAAGATTATGGAGCGGAAGATGATTTGTTCTTGTATTCCAAAAGAGCATTGCGATGGAGTAGATCAACCTTACGTTCTAAATGCTGGGATCAAGGAACGGGTTCTCCTGCATGACACTCAAGTCTTGAAGATTTCAGGTGTTCTTCCAGAGCCTACAGAAATTCTTGATGAATTGAAAGGTATTGCTTGTGGAATTTCTATAAACAGTTTGCTACAACTGAAGAAGTTAGAAAGCCATCTTTCTGCCTTTTATCGGTCAAGAGGGGGCCATCAATTGCCTACTTATCAGGAGCCCCTGATGATTGTGGGTCTTGAGGATACTTCAAACAGTAATGCAAGGGATTTTGTGGAAGTTAATGCACAAGGGCCATGCGAAGAAGATTGGCTTTCATCGCCATTGAGCTCGAAATTTAGCCAACCAGGTAAACCCGTGTTGCGAAACTGCCAAGCGACTTCAGAAAATGGGCAATGTGAAAGAAGGAAGCAGAAAAGCATAGCAGAAATCATGGGTTCTGATTCTGGCCGTACAGCTAAAGGCATTTGCGAAGATAATAGCCTTTCTTCCTCTAAGAAGAGAAGAAAAAGTAATGTAGCTGATAGTCTTGAAAATGAAGCTGCGTCTAAAGAAAGGTACAGTGAGAGTGGTCAAAGTGATGAGGAGCAAATTGACAAGAGATCTCTGTCAAGGGAAAGGAAGAAGAGCAAGTACTTGTCGCCTCCCTTCACAAGCTTGAATAGGGGAAAGACGAGAAGAGAGACTGAAGAGGAGACCTTTAACATTTCGGAAAGAATGGCCAAAGCTGCAAGCAATATTGCTAGGTCTTCTCCAATTTTAAGGCTCAATGATGAGATGTTCCAGAAGAAGCTCCTCGGAGATTTAGATCTGGATCAGAAGAGATTAGAAAGCTTAGGCCAGCAAACACCAGAAGAAGATGAGAATGTGACGATCGATCCATTAAAAGTCAAGGCATCCTCTGATAAAGTGTTATCTGAAGTCAGGTCGGTAGCTCTGAATCCTTTATATCCATTGCGAACCGAGTATCTTGAAACTGTTGAAGATTTTATTCCCTTATTTAGAAGTTTAATCTATCGTAATGGGTCTTGTTATAAATTGGACAACAGACGACTATCTGGTCGAAAGAGAAAAAATCCAAATTTGGAGCAAGGGTCTCTGGGTAAGGATCAAAATCGAAGAGTCGGGGCTTCATCTGAGGAGAAGAAGGTCAGAAAGAGCAAGAAAGTGAAATTGGATGAGGCAGAGCAAGAAGCTGAAAGTCAGGCAGCAAAATCAGCCGAGTCTAAACCGAAGAAGGTTGACGGAACGCCCAAATGGAAGACCAACAATGATAATACAAACGAGGAAAACGATTCACCTGCCTTGCTTTTTGTGACCTTTGGTCCTGGATCTTCGTTGCCCTCCAAAGCTGATCTTCTCAAAATATACAGCAAGTTTGGTACTCTCGATGAAGCTGAAACAGAGATGGTCCATCAGAACTTTTGTGCTAGGATTGTATTTCTTAGGATTCCTGATGCGGAAGAAGCTTTTAACAGCTCACAAAAAGTTAACCCATTTGGAGCGTCCAAAGCCACCTTTCGACTTCAATATTCCCTTCCACCATCGAAAACTCAAGCACCGAACAAACGACCACGACCAGAGGCATCTCCTCCCTCCGCCGAGCAGTCCTCCAAAGGCAAGGCCTTCCAAAGCCAACTCCAGTTCATAAAGCAGGAGCTTGAAAAGTTGACCTCAATGGTGGAGAATTCAGATGGGGAAGTATCTCCGGAGACGAAATTGAAGTTACAAGGCGAGATGAAAGGACTTTTGGGCGAGGTGAGCAGAATGGTTGGGTTTCCATCATAGTATTTTGAATGTTGATCTAACTGCAATGAGTCCTCCCATTTTGGTGATATTCATGCATATAGCCTAGTTGATCCACAACATCATTGTTTAGAATTTAGAGAAGCATTACCCGTGAAGGACGTAGGGTGTTGATGTACGTAGTTTGTGTAGGATTTAGGAATTCACTTTATAGCAACATGCAGAAATCTTTTACGTGGTCAAACCCTCTTTCAAGAACCCTGTTTTATTTGAACAAGATAAAGCAGGTAGCAGCCTGGATTTTGAAGGACATTTTTCTCTCTAAGGCTGCATGGGACGATGTTTGTCCCGGTGGTAGACCCTGTGATTTACACCCGATGTTCCAGTCATGGTCTTGTGCTAGACACTATAATTTACAACCCATGTTCCATATGGTGACAAGGTCATGGTCGTAAAAATCAAGATGAAAAGAAATTAGTCACTTGAAGTTTAGGTAATGCGTATTTCATATCTTAACATTTGTCATTATTTACGTATTGAAATTTAAATTAATTATTTAGACAAATCGAACCTTTACCTTTCAATAATTTAGAATTTGTAGTTAATTATCTGTTGGCAGATACTCTCTTTAATCAGTTATTTTAACTTAATTTTTAATATTTTTAGCGTTTTTTAACCAGATTTTAAATTCTATCAATCTCTTATATGGCGACTTTGAACCCTGTCAATTACACAATAGAGTTTGAAATCAATTTAGAAATTGACAGAATCATTTAAATTATGGTTGAAAGATTGAAATTCGATTTGTAAAAAAAAATAGTTTAAGATATACTCTATAAATGGCCTCAAATTATATATGCAGATCCAATAACAAAAACAAGTTTTGAATGTCAATTCCCAAACAGACCCAAAATGCCTCCCCTTTTGGGCTTCTAAGTTGTAACTAGGAAGGCCAGATTGGAGAGCCATCTAAAAGAGAGACGAGCAACTGATCAAAACATTAAACAGATAACTACAGTTGATTCAATATCCAAGCTTCAAATAAACTTCCATGTATATCATAAATATAATACAGAACTTCAATTTATTATGGCAAAATTTCTCAGAGGAAAGTTGAAAGAAAAAGAAAAAACACAAATAAACGCGCAAACAAATCGATCGGTCGATCGAGAGAGAGAGAGAGAGAGAGTTACAGTTGAGGAATATACGGAGAATCGATGACATGAAACAAAGAGAGAAGGAAGATATGCTGCATCTCAAAATTCTGGCGTCAGCCTCAACAAACCTTCAATCACATATATTATTATAATACACTAAAAAGTACAAATTTTTGGTTCAACATTCATATAAATATGAAATACCTCGTTGCCATCCCTCTGAAAATAGAGTCCGCAATGGAGGAGATGAATATTGACGACTCGTTTAGTTTTCATATCCTTTTTCTCAATTTTCCTCTTTGCTGGCAACCAAAGCATTCAGTTCTCTTTCTAACTGCAAAGTACAGGAGCAAATAGAAAAACAATTTTATCAATTACAGAACCACCTGTGATGCTCCAATAACTTGACTGTGCCTGTGAAATATAAACCTAGAAACTATTTGTCAAAAGTGGAAGTTTTGTTTCGTAATTGAAGTAGAAAATTAGGGCAAACTAGATAAATAACTCTCAGGGAAATAAGATAATTGTTTTACTTGTCAAAAGTATAAAATTAATGTTCACTACAACTTTTTAAATAGAATTTGAGTCATGATTTGAAATCCCTAATAAGATAAAGTAAATTTCTTACGAACAAGATAAAATCTATCTAATAAATTAAAATAAATAAAATCAAATACGAAAATAATAAATAAGATCAAATGTTAAAAAAATCGCAAATACTAAGAGATCATGGACTTATAAGTTTGGGTCACAACTCTCTCCTACATCACTATTATTTAAGGTTAAAGATCATCTCATTGTTTTTTCCTCTAGTTGTCTAACCTTGCAATCGACTATATTGATTTTAAATCTTATAATTTAGATTCAATCTACAAACAATTAAATTTAGAATAGTTGACTTTGGTCGATAAAATGAGAAAAAGAGCCAGGAGAGATCTTAACCAATTTTTTAGTGGCAAGATGCTTATGTCACCTTTTGTGTAGCACAATCGTTATGATTTGCTACCCAATACAGAAAAAAAATGCTTAATAGTAAGACAATCACATATGGACTTAACCATGAACAGTCAAAAGGCTAAGAATAGAAGCAAAAGTAAACTTAAATTTTGGCCCAAATAAAAGCACACCTGGACATTTTTCAACTTCTGTCTCTCTAATTCATCAGAAAGGATATCAACTCTGACATCAAAGATTACAATCAGAAAGGTGTATAATTTTTATTAAAAAAAGTCCAATTAAATGTTCAGACATACCTCTGTTGCAGGTGGATGAGCTGAGCATTTAGTACTCTTTCTCTAGTGGACGAAGAAGATATCTACGAGTCAATATTAGATTAAAAAACATAAGATTTCTGTTCATTTAAAATTCTCTTATAGACTCAATGATGAGGTGGTTTCCTCGGTTAGACAAAACTGAGCAATAGTTCAGAATTTCAAAAATATCCAGAATCAGTCAATCAGCCACGACTGGATCTAATTTATAAGTATTACGGTAAACTTTAGTTTATCAGGAATTTTACTAGCATAATATTATGCATAGCTACTTTCAATCAAAAGTTGAGTGACGTTAAATTTCTTTTATACCAAAAGGCGAAACAAAACTTGGTCTTCATCAGGCTAATTACTTCTGAATACATATTTACTGCTGTGATTGACTTCACAACAAAGATTTACCTGTGAAAGGCTACTGGTGGCCACTTCAGCCGGCTCTGAATACTTGCCTGCATCATGTCATATCAAGTGGTCAAATCAAAAATATTAAAATCCAGACAAATGTACAGCGCATAAATTTAGAGCACAAAATCTTGATGGGATTAGAAATGACTACCAGAGACTTGTTCCAGATACTTGTAACGCCCCAAATTTAATTTTCCCCAATTTTGAAAACCCTAAAANTTTTGAATTTGGTAAATCTGTTGCAAATTGGGAATTTCATTATTGATACGTTACAATACTTGATCAATTTTATTATTTCTTCCTGTCACATTGGATGAAAAAGGAATTGAGTTCAATCACTCAAGTTAATACTATCTTTATACTGAAAATATATTCAGAATTTGCACAAACCCTTTGCAACATGTGCTGCTGCAAAATGCTCTGTAGTGAAGGAAAAACTGCGGTAGCTGTCAGGTTCGGGATTGTTGGAATAACCCCAGAACCTGCATTTAACAATACTGATGTTGGAATTGGACCCTGAATATTCCAAAAAAAAAATGGCAATGGTTAAAATACATTGCCTAAAAGATAATTAGCTCAATTTTATCCAATGAAATAGAAACTAGGCATTATGTAGCGGGTAACCTATAAAATATGGAGAGTTACAAGGACTGTATTGGCTTTCAAATAGGTAGTTTAGTTTAGTTAAGTAATAATTGTAAATGTAACTTACCTTAGGACTAAGATCTGCTGAAGTGACTTTAAACCGGCCCTTATGTTGCACTATTGCTCCTTCTGAAAAATCTTCAGCTGCAAATCATAGCAGGAAAATCAATTTTTTATTAGAATATAAGGAAATATAATGAACACTAAAAGCCTCAGTAACCTCACCTGATGAATGGCTATTCATGTCTCTTTTCTGGCGATTCAACAATGAACCACTATAGCTCCGCTCTGATAAATATTTTGATTGAGGGTTATCCCTTCAAGAAAGTTTAAAGTTCAATTTATCACAGCATGACAGATTTTTGAAAAAACATGGAATTATTTACATATCTATAAAAAACAAAAAACAAATCAAATTATCTACCACAAACTTTCATAATATTACACATCAAATACATAGTAAAGGAAACGGCAATGTACATATGTCAAGGCCTTTTCCTGCTATCATGCAAGCTTTTTCTTCTTTTTTTTTTAATTAGATAATTAGTATAAAAGATGATTTCCAGAATCACCTGGCAGTTAAATCTCCCATGCAACTTTTTTCCATACTTTAGAATAATGAAAGTACATATTTAAAATAATATTACAGTAGTTGGTATATTCAAGAAGTTTTTTATATATTGAATTGATTAATGTTCAGTCAGTCTGCATTTATTTAAGATAGCCACTGTAATGAGCTTTTTTAGTTTCAAGGACATTTAAAATTGCAAAGAGTATACTATATCTTCCATATTTATAATCCATTTCTATTACTAGTAGCAAACTGATAGAAACAGAATCTTTATTCTTGAATTATCAATTAGACAACATAACAATCAAGATACTTCCTTCACTAAGCTAGGGTTTCGAGTTCCTAGTAACTCCCTACAAAATACTCTGATATATCCTTCTTCCCAACTACATCAAGTCTTTATATAATAGACTTATCTTACAACTACTCTCAATTAACTAACTTCCCTTTTATAACTTTCTAACATATCATTACTCTCGCCCTAAAAAGACATTTTGTCCTCAAGGTGGAAAAAAATGAAAAATATATTTTTTATCTAAATCTTCGCAATCTTCTTTCCCAATGAATTTGAAATAGTAAAACTTTGTCTCGATCAGGTCATCCTCAATTAAGTCATCCTCAAGATTCTTAAGAAGAAGTAGGCTAGAATTAAGCCCAAAAAGTTTTCTCTTCTTTCTCTACATAATCCATTAAACTTTTTAGCCTAATAACCTTCATTAAAATGCTACATTTTTTTAAACCCCTATTTTCATTTAAATGGGCCATAGGTGGAGTTAGCCCAACAATTATTCTCTTCCACCAAATTAGGGCTTCTGTAAACAAGGTGGTTTCTTTTTCTTCTTTCTGTGGAGTTACAGTTTTCTCCTCAACCAGCTCTTCCATTTCACCCATCGCCGGCTCCTCCATTTTCACCATCGCATACTCCTCTCCTGCGGTCGCGACAATCCCACTTTCTCTTCCCCTGATTTTTTTCGTCACCAGATCTTTGCACACTACTATTTACTCGCAAGGCATCTCCTCAACCATTGATTCTCTTCTCCTTCTGCAGCTGATTCTTCTTCTGCTGCCTCCTCCCATGCCACCGACGAAGACAATTTATTTTCTTCCTCTTCAACCGTCTCTTCCTTTTCCAACGTCGCGATTTTCCAACCCATGTTCTCCTTGAATTTTTTTGTCTATGCCACTCGGTCCATCTTCTCCAAGAAGATTTCTTTTGTCGCGAACTCTTCACGCTCGACAGTTTGCTCGCAACAAATTTCCTCGGCCGTTGATTCTCCTACTCCTTTCAGCTTTGTGGTTGCTTCCATCCTCCAATTACTTTACTCAAATATCTTCTCCTCCCCAGTATTCTTCGCTACCTCCGTTCTTTCTTTTATGATGACTGTTTTTTCATATTCTGCCCATTCCATCGCACTTCAAAAATGATTTTGAAGTTGGTATTTCAATTCTCTCCAAGAATTAAACGGTCTTCTACTAGTTTCCCATTGATACCAATGCAAAACAGGACGTGCAAAACACTCTCTTGTTGTTTCCAATTTTTCCATCTCCGTCAACCGATTGATATCAAATATCTTTTCTGTACGTAACAGCCACCACTCCGGATCCATGCCACCGTACATCGGTAATTCTAGTTTACGTGGTAAGAATTCCGCCGTACAAAATTGCCAAGACCCGTCATTCTTTTCATTTCTATATGATTCAGAATTTCTTAGATTTCTTTCCATTACAGAATTTATTGGAAATTCCACAAACTCTGCTGCTAAATGTTATTTTTCTAACCGAGTAAGAATCCAAGCCATTTGTTTCAGTAGCTGCACCATATTCTGATCCATTTTCTCTTTAAGACTAGCGACTTCCTTCTGCCATTCCAAAGTATTCTCTTTTTGAGCTTCCAATCTCATGATCATCTCTTCTCCCAGAAAAAGAACTGCTCTAATACCAAATTAATAGGAACAAAATCTTTATTCTTCAATTATCAATCAAACAACATAGCAATCAGGACATTTCCTTCACTAAGCTAGGCTTTCAAGTCCCTAATAACTCTCCACAAAATACTCTAATATATCTCTCTTCCCAACTACACCAAGTCTTTATATAATAGACTTTACTTACAACTACTCTCAACTAACTAATTTCTCTTTTTATAACCTTCTAACCTATCACAAACATACAGGTGTAAAGTTGAAATAAGCAAGCTAATTAAAGATCTCAACAAAACGAATTCATAGGACAAAACAAACAACGATGATAAATAAAAATGAAGGATTTTATCGTTGCTACAAAACTGATTTTCAAATGCCCATCCATTGAAATGGAAAATTAATGCGCAACATTTCTGGATCAATGGTCAATAATGGAGAAAAAGATTTTGGTAATTACATTTGCCACAAAAGCCATGGCATTCTGTTTATGGTAAAGAAGTATATAGCAAACGCACACTAATCATTAGTTCCAAGTATGGAATCAAAGAATAAAACTAATGAACAATAACAAATAAAACAAGGATGCATGTGAAAAACATAATGGATGAGAATCTGAGAAGGGGAGGGGCCATAGACCAATGGTGAGGAGTACAATGTAGCTGCTTTTGTCAAGAGAACCAGAATCGAACCACATAACAAATTGAAGAAAGAAAATTATTAACTTTGACCTAGGCAATCCTTACCTATCACCATCAACAGAAACTTTTTTGGAAGAAATGGCTCTATCAGGAAGGAGTGACCCACTAAAGTTCCTTTTGTGCTCATCATAACATGATGAACTATTTTGACCAGAACACTCATCCACAGAACCATTTTCTTGATCCAAAGCTCGTGGACTAGTTGCTTTTATATCATCCTCACCAAAGTCAAAAGAACCTCTACAGGGAAATCATAGTAACCAAAAGTTAGGACAAACAAATGTAGTAAATAATGCCATCCCTAAGTTTTCTCTTGAACACTACATAAAACATGTTAATAAATTTTCAGAGGAATAATGAAGTGGCAACATGATCAATTCTTTTGAGACTATATTTCTGCTAACGAAATGAAGATTTGCAATGTAATAAACTAAAATAGATCGTGGTAAACCTATTTAATAAGAATTACCAAAAATGGGCTTATCATAAACAAAGGAATTACAGAAAAGGTAAAGAAATAGACATGCCTGAGTGCTTCAAGAGGCTTAGCTGGCATTGAAGCAAGCGAACTCGTCAAATCATGAAGTTCGGTAAACTCATCCTGAGACAGAATAAAGTGGATGCTAACGTGATATTAGATTTAATGTGAAATGGTAAAGCTAAAAACGCAAGATTAAAGATAATTTAGCAGTGATAATAACACCTCCTGACTAGGTGTGGGGTTTAAATGTTTCATTTGCTCAATGAATGACCTCTTTACGTGCAATCCAGAAGAATCATTCTTCTCCCTCTGCATCTTACTCACATCCGAATCTTCTGCCTCTGCAATATCAACATCCTGAATCTGCTAGCAATTATGGTGACAAGCCCACAAATGCAAGTTAGTTTCTTCTTCTACAAACCAAAAGTATCAATGATTGCAAGTACCCACCATACTACGATTACGATATATTACTTACAAGGGCAGCCTGACTTTTTAAATCTTCCAGGTTGAAGTTCCATGCACTAATTCCTCGAATGTACTCTTGCTGCAAAATAAAATATTCAACAAATTTTGATAGAAATAGGAAAGGATATATGTACTTCAATTCTCTGGCTCCAAGGACTGAAACATCCAACCAGTTGAATATTTCTCGAGTGGTCTTCTCTTATCTCTCATGAGATTTGATAGGGCTGTGTTGATATTAATTAGAAAAATAAATCAATCTTAACAAATCACCTGTGATAATTGCTGTTTATCTTCATACATTGCTTTGTTCTGTACAAGAAGATCGGACTCTTTTGCCTGACACATTGAAGAGGTGTGACAGACTGCGGCATAAAACATGAATATCTAATGAAAGTATACAAGAGGAAAAAAAAAAACAAGGTCAAAAGTGACCTGCAGACCTTCAGCATCTTAAACCGATCCCCTAAAGGGGCAAGGCCGTCAAGAATGGTGCGAGCTACATATTCATTTTGGCGTCCTTGTTTGAAAAAAGGATGTCTTAGAAGCTTCTCTGAAGTTGGACGTTTCTTCGGATCCTTTACTAAGCAAAAAGCCACCATCTCCTTGAAAGACTGTGTAAGTACAGCACCATGAAAAATATTCTAGATTAATGGATCCCAAAAATTCAAACATTATTGCACACCTTTGAAAATCTCTTGTCTCTTTCGTAGTCAAGACCAGGAGGAGCATTTTGCAAAGTCATTAGCAAAACCTGTAACGGCAGAGTTCAGATTGAAAAAAGTAATTGTGCACTTAGACTGAGCAGTAGACTTGTGACATTTGGTACGTGTCCTAATTAAATAAAAGCTACAAAAAAATTACTTTCATTGGCGGATACTTGGAAAATGGGGCATGACCATGCGCAAGTTCAAGAGCTGTTATTCCCAGTGACCAGATGTCTGCCCTGTTTATAGAGACAAAAGGGAGATGGGTGACTAGTAAGATATACACACATATATAGCAAATTTCAATGAAAAAAGTTACAAAAAACATGTATCAGATCATCAGCTACTCACTTAAAATCATATCCATGCAACTGTTGCATTACTTCGGGAGCCATCCTGAGACAAAGAAGAAAAGATAGCAGAAAAAAATTTCGTTACTAACCAACGACAACAGTACCTCAATAGATATGGTATCAAAGGAAGAAAAACAACTACCAACAAGGAGTCCCAACAAAAGTATTTCTTGTTCTTAGTCTGTCTCCAGTATCAAACATACAAGCTGACACTCCAAAGTCAGCCAGCTTGACTGATCCATTAAAATCAACTAATATATTCCCAGCCTGTAAAAACAAGTTACAAGGTCTAAGAAGAAAAACAGCAACCTCCCTCCAATTTGACAAAGGGAAAATTCAAAAACTAACTAAGACACAACAACAGGTGAGGCCATTGAATCAGTTATCATCAGACATATATAACGAAACCTGTAAAACAAGAATTCAGTGTGGCTAACTTTAATGGAGATGGGAAGCTTTTTCCTTTTGGTAATACAAGATTTCCTTGAGATTCACTAGTAGTCACAATACTAAATCAACGTATGGTGGAGCTGGACCTTTCAGAATTTGTAATCTTTAAATTATCCTTGATAGTCACCAACAAAATGGGTTCATAGGAAAAAATAGCAAAAATAAGAAACACAGTATCCTGCGGAAAAAAAAGCATAGCATCATACCTTCACATCCCTATGGATGTGGCCATGGGCGTGAAGGTAAACAAGAGCTTTGAGAACCTCACGCAACACAGTAGCTATAACAGGCTCTTCGAAACCTTCTGGATAGGCATATTTCATTATATGAAGACATGATCCTCCAGCCATGTATGGCATCACAACCCAAAGGCTGTGGCCACTTGTGAAAGAACAATGTGCTTGTAATACATTTGTATGAGAAATCAAAGTCATTGTTTGTACCTCTCTCCGGATTCCATCCTGGACAAAATGTAGTTTTACTGAGAGATGCCAAATCAGTTGAGAAAAATTGTGAGATGAACTTAGCACAGCGTTTCCACTGACACATATTAATTGAATCCCCTTAATTCATTTTCTATTAAACAGTGGGTCAAATGTAATTTCTATGGTAGGGTAAAAAAATTCAAATTTTTAAAGTAATACCATATAGTAAAAACTAAACCACCAAACTGAACTATTATATTAATGGAAAAACATATCCATGGTGGCACTGTACTGTGTGTTCCTCTAATCAATGGAAACTGTTTAATAAAAAGGTTCTGTAAAAATTAATCGAATATGTAGGCTGAAAATATATATTGATAGATTCAGTCATGATGCAATGCAAATAAGATGGAACAAAAGCAACTTTCTAAATACTTAAACAAATTCTTTTATCTTGAAGACGCTACAAGTTATTTGCGATATAAATTGACTTACCAGGTCATTATTGCACTTCTCCAAATCTAGCACCTTAATAGCAACAATCTCATTTAGTGGCATGCAGAGAGCCCTGTAGACAGTGGCACTGACACCTTCACCAACTTCTTCGTACAATTTATAATCTTTTGCATTCACTGGAAATTTTTTCTCTAACGCAGCCTCCATGATTCCTTTGTTACATTACCACAAGGGAGACCTCCATGATTTCAAGGGTAAACACTTGAAACTATTGTGAAACTTCTTTGAAATTGGGAGCGGAAGTGGGAGCATGACCTTCTTTGTTCAATAACATAAAGCTCAATTATACAGTGTTTGCACAACCCATTTGTGATTTGATCTTCTCGTTGAAACTTTAAAATGGAAGCAATGGAGAAAACGATCCCAATGTCTGCAATAAAACAGAATACTATGTTACCCACACTGAACTATGCAGATGCTACCCGGACCACTGATAGAATATCTCACGTGCTGCAGATGAAAAAAATATATTAAGTCATTCGATGAAATTGTCCAATCAACAACAACTTGGAAAAAATATATGTTACGTCTAATATCAGCAAATTGATTAAAAAGCAAGATTAACATTTGACAAATTGGGAACTAAATACTTCCACGATGGAATTAGAGAATATCATCATCAATAATATCCTCAAATGTTTCATTGATTCATTCGACGAAACATACAGACAAAGCAACATGTCGGTTAGTTTCCATTTTAGGTGATATTTGATGCCGAATCCTTGTGATTGTGCACATAATTTTTTTGGTAAAATTATAAACTCTGTGCCATTTAATCAGCAAATTACTCATATTTCAGTCAGTTAACCCCCAAAATATAGTAAAAACAGCTGATATTGGCAACTTCAAATACCCAAATATTATGCAGATATGTTTCAACTAAGATCAACAAAGTAATGAATTAACAAGTTTAAATCAACAATTTACATGTCATCCGAAGTAAATTAAACATAGTAATACAATCCAAATCAACGAGTTATCTCATTCAAGGTGATCGAAATCAAATTCTAGACCACGGAGTCGGAAATCACTTAAGCGAAAGAACCACATTAGAAACTAAAACCAGATTATCATTCGAGAATAACAAGAACTGAATAGTACAATTCCAAAACCAAATAAAACAGGCGTGCGTACCTCAAGCTTCTCCGTCAAAGGAATTTGTCAAAACGAGAGCTGAATCTGACAAGAGACGACGATTCAGCTCATGTTCAATTAGTCATCAACTAGATCGACACGAACGATGCTGATTACAATACTCTAAAGGTTTTTCAACCCGGACCTCCTCACCTCTCTCTGTCTCTCTCTCTCTCTCTCTCTCTCTCTATCTCGTCTTCTCTTCTTCTCTCTCTAGGAATATTTCAGTATCCAACTGTCTTAGCCGAAGGAACCCGGCTCGACGAACTCCGACCAATTTTATAGTTGTATTAAAAAAATTGATAATTTTCAATATTAACTAACATTGATATTTTATTTTTGTTACCTATTAGCAAAAGACATCCTCGTCCCTTACGAAATCTATTAAATGATCAATATTATCTGTATAAATTATCGTTTTTACTGTGAAAAATTCGCTTTCTATAGCAAATATTTGTCTTCTATTGCGTAAAATACTTCTTTTTGCAGCGGTACTTGTCTTCTGCTGTAGAACATTTCTATGTTTTCAACAAATCAAAATTTTATTTATGCTCGATCGAGTAATTATGTACGTATAGCAGGCTATATGGTTGCGCTTTCTATAATTGGCAACTATGTCAAACAATCGAAGTCGTTAGGAAATGACACCACTTCATCATTTTTGAAATAATCAAATAACTAGTATGTTCGAGTGTAACAATTATAAGTATCATACTTTTAGAGTGATAATTACGTTTCTTCGTGTCCAAATACAACATTATCAAGGTTTCATAATATGTTATGTTATAAATTTTTAGATTACGAATCCTAAACTCTCGAGGAAATTCAAAAAGTGACCGACTGACAAAAGTATTGTGTTTACAACTTCCTCAACATTATAGTTACTCATTGAAGCATTAAAATTTTACATTACTAGCAAACTTTAGAGTGCATGAAATACTCACAAGAACATACATTGTATAGTCTTTAGTCAATAGAAGCATCTTCTTATATTGGGTAAAAGTGCAGTTCAAATGGAAATAAGAATATCTGATATAATATTATTTTCAAGACAGTGTTATAATTATTTTATGATTCTTATATTTTGACGTTACACTTATTATTTTGTGCAATTATTAACTTATTATAATTGTTTATAATTTTTCACGTTAATTGCGTAAATTAATTATTCATAATGTAAGAAAAGAATTATAAAGTAAACGTAGTAACGTCGCTCTTATTTCTATAAATTACAAATTTATAAATAGTTCAAGATCGCCATCAATATTCACTGAAGGGGTAACAACGAAAACAATAACAAGAATTGAAATTGATGTAAAACAAGGAAGAGATCATTGAAACACTAAATCATCCGTGCAAAGATGGTTGGTTAGTATATTCTTGTTACAGAGCACAGAGTCAGCCCTTATAGCAAAGGGCAAAATCAATGTAAGTAGAAATCTTTTTAACTGACACCTTAAACTTTAAATTTTTAAATATAACATCTAAAAGTTGAGATGTTATCGTCCAATACCCTTATCGTTATCAATTCATTAAAATAGGGGCATGGGGTGCATGTGGAGTTAGAGAATAAAATCACTTTTCAGTCTTCAAGTTCCTTCATCGTTTTCCTTAGTTTTATAATCATTTTATGCCTCAAAAACATCATTTACTATGAACGACTCCTCAACTTAAGACTTAGTTTTAGAGCTCTTATATGTATCGTCAATTGGCTAAAATTTGATATTGATTGTCGTCGAAGCCTATCTACAACTCCATGTACATCTCATACCCTTATTTTAACGAATTGATAATGATGAAAGTATTAAACGATAACATCTCAAAACTTTAAAATGTCAGATTTAAAAGTTTAAAGTTTAGGGGGTAAGATAAAAAGAATCTCAAACTTCATGGGCAAATTAATAATTACCCACAAGATCATTAAACAAACTAGTTGGGTTATTTTATATTTGGTTGTGTTTTATTTTCCAATTATAGTATTGGTCATAGAAGAAGACCATTTCATGCATTGACCAACTCAAAATAAATTGAAAGAAATCAATTAAAAGCAAACGTACATTGTACGTGATAATTTTTCCAGTAAAAATTGTATCACTGGCTTGACAATGGACGCTTAATTTCTCAGAATATCACTGTCAGTGTTCATTGATTGTTTTTAGTAAAATAATCAAAGGTTTGAAAGGTTGGCAGCCGAGAATCACGTTGATAATTCAAAAATAGAGCAAATGTGTTTGTGGGTTGGACGCAAATCCTAAAATTTCTGCAACAATGTTTCTGGAAAAAGCTCCAAGACTCGTCCGTTTATAAAATTTTGACCTCAGAGAGGGAGAAATTGGGGCAGCGAGGAAGAAGGTCGGGGGAGGCAGCCGGCGAAAAATAGCACAGTGGGGAAGACGGCGAAGATAGTTATAGGGTTTTTATGAGTGCTCTTAAATAGATTAGGGTTGGGAAGAAGAGGTGTCAGTTTTGACCACATTGCTAACTTGAGGATGATGACGTCTCTTTGTAATTCGCAGTCCGCCGCGACTTTGCAGATTCGGCCTCCGACATCTACAGCGACATTTTGGCGCTTGGAGAGGAGGTTGTCTTGGGTGAAATACTTAAAAGAACGACTCAGAAGCAAGCCCAAATAAGGCTCGTAAAGTTGGCATCGGTGATTGGAGTGGGCCCGTCAGTCCCATAGCTCAGGGACTGCTCAACTACGACAGGTGACGTTTAGGCCTACAGAGGCTTGGAGAGCATCGGCTCGGCAATTATGAATTGAGCACGTTCAATAATGGCCCAATAAGAGCTCGAAACTCGAAAGAAAAATGATTGCTGTAGGGCCGTGATCTATGGGCTGGGCATGGTAATGAGATGCGTTGTTGGTCTATACTCAAAAGTCTCAAATGAGTGGATTCGGCCTAAAAACTATTGGGCTCAGCCGCGATCTGAGTGGTCGGAGGTCTGCATAAGGAGATGGGCCTTGTCGGTTAGGAAACGGAAACCCCAGGACATAATGGGCCGTCTCGCTATAAGGTGGGTTAGGCTACGATATGTGGCTTGGACTGAAATGAGGAGGGTTGGGCTAATTTGAACCTGGGCTACTCTACAGTGAGATGAGCTGGGCTAATATTTAAGATAGGCTTGAGCACGTTATAACGGGCTGGGCTATATAGAGGCTATGCCAAAATGGCCCAAAATAGGCCCGAAAAAGACTGACGACTATCTGCCCGTCAGAAATGGGCTTCATACGCGAGATGAAAAGGGCAGACTATGCTAAAAGATTGGGTTGGGCTCTAGTAAACTTGGTGGATTTCGGCCTTAACGAGATGGGCTCTCCCGCTATTCGAGATGAGGTTGTTGGCCCACTATGTGATGGCATGGGCTAGGCTTCAAGATGGGCTTCAACCTCACATAGAGACGGCCTAGGCTGCTACGCGCTATTATATGGGTTGGGCCACGCTGTGACATAGAGTTGGCTATTCTATAAGATGGGTTAGGCCACACAATTAAGATGGGTTGGACTACATTATAAGGACAAGTGCGTAGTCTACGCTTTGACGGGCTGAACCACACTATGAGATGGCTTGGCCTACGCAATGAGGCGGGTTGGGCTACTCTACGAGTTAACCTGGGCAGTGAGATGAGGCCGGTTGGCCTACTAAGAAATGAGATCGGCTGGGTAGGCTCACCCAAAGATGGACTGGGCTACAATGCTGCCTTATGAGATGGATTGAGCTTCAAATTCTAGCTGGGCTGCCTCGCTATAAGATCAGTTGGGCTATGACAAAACAAATACATTTCAAAATCATTACACGTGGCAAGAAAAGTAAGATAAACGGTTAGGATTACTTTATTACATGAATGACCCGGGATGAAAGGGTAAATTAGTAAAACCAAAATAAAAATTAATTTTAAGAAAATAACGCCCCATTTGCTATCTAAATAATCACTTATTGATGTAATTAACGTAATAAATTATATATAATTAAATATAATATTATTTTAATTAAAAATGGATATTATTTGTGCAATGAACTCATTTATCATATTTCTAGCACACATGTTAAAAATGTGATAATCACTAATTATAGTTTTGGAGGAGCGACTATTATTGTCTTAAAATACTATTTTTAGACAATTATTTGCAATTGCAGTTCTTTCTCCAAGGCAATTGAGACCATCTCTCTTTTTAAGCTCAATCTTTGAAACCCTAATGAAACTTAATCATATACCTTTTGTATTTCAATATCACTATCAACTAAAAGTCGAGTAATTTTAGCTTATTAATCGGGTTGAACTGACCTCTTTGTTTTGAGTTTTATTAAATAAGAAGTTAACTGATTTATTTAATTAATCAAACAGAGCAAAGTTATATTATTTTTTTTAAAGTAAAAACGAACGACTAGATATTTGTACTTTTTTTTAGACAAATAAATTTTAAAACTTAGAGACGTTAGTAATTAAGACCATGTCGTTAGGGTTGATGTCAAATAAATTACGTTTTTGTCATGTAATCTGTTGTTTTAGGCGATTTGTAAAGAGAAACGATTTCCGATAAAACAGTTTTTTTGTTGATTTCTACATGTAAATAAGTTAGACAACTCAATGTATGAGACGATTTTGGTGACAATACCATGCTCCAAAAGCTGGTTTCTTGGACAATTTTGGATAGTTTGTTATTTTTATCTGGAAATCACTTAGCAGAGATTGTCACGTGATGAAAAAATGATTTATTTGACAGCAACGCTAATGTGAGAAACTTAATTACTAACACTACTAAGTTTGAAAAATTATTTGATTAAAAAAATATAAGTTACTACTTACTCTTCAACTCTAAATTCATTTTTTTTAACATAATGATGGAATATAATAGGGTGACAATTTTAATAACATTTATTAGGACAATAATGTAAATAAAGAAATCATCATGCTGTTCAAATTATTACAGTACAAATTATGGTAAGTTAATAGCTGTAACACACCAATCATGGTGTTTTTGGACTTAAGCCTTCTTCATCAATTAATTATGGCCAGATTAGCCATGTCTCTTCATGTTTCAGACAGTTTTCCCAGGATTTTAGCCAACTTGGTCTCATTTTCTTGCTGGCCAAACAAGGTCTAGTTGACACAAACTTAATATTTTAAGGATTTTCCTTCTAGAACACCAGAAAATCCACTTGTTTGTTTCTGGCATTTTAGAACCTCCAAGCAACCATAATTCTATTTTATTTTAATTTTAAAAAAATTTAGAGAAATTAACAAAACAATTACTGAATAGACAATGACAATGACAATAACAAGTCAACCACTAAACAATTTTTGCTAACTAATAAAATATTCAATTATAAAAAATAAACGGAGCAAGTATTGCTGTCGCATTTTTCGTTAAAAATTTCAATTTGCTTTTATAGTAGTAAGATCAAGGACTTACTTTCCGCAACCGAAAACAAAATATTATCTTTCCGTTGCGGAACATTGTCTTTATGTCGCAGAAATTGAATGATTGGTATAAGACTCACGAAAGATTACTATACGCTACGGAAATAACTTTCTGTAGTAGAAAAACAACGTTTCTGTAGTGAAAAATACTATTTCTGCTCAATTTGCTGAATTATTTGTCGTTCTTCAGTATAACAAACAATTAATGTTCTTGCGAGTTTTCTTAGTGGATCGAAAACATTTATAGCTTGGAGTACATTGATTTTTCAACAAATAATTAACTAGAAATCTTCTATTTTGATACAAAAAATCGATTTCGAACAACTTAACGTTTCTAAAATCTGCTTTTCAACGAGTTTTCTTAATGAATCAGAAATATATTTAGCTTAGAGTATATTAATTTTTCAACCAATAGTTAACTAAAAATCTTATATTCCAATACAAAAAATCGATTTCAAATAGATTAATTTGAAATCTTCTACTTTGAAAAGTCATTTAATTTTTAACGTTTTTTTCAACGAGTTAACGATAATATTTATATCGTTTATTTTGTATAATTAAATATTTTATTTATTAATTAAGATTATTTAGTGATTGATTTATTGGTGACTAAAAGTTCAATTGTTATTTTGGTAATTTTTCAAAAAAATTATGGTCTTTGTGTGGCTCAATTGAGTATTTGACTTCTCTAGTTTAACTGTGAAAATATTGTCACAAAACAAGGAGTTGGCTGTCTTTTCACTTCCCGCACGTACGAAAAGCTCAATTCAAAACGTGTCAACCAAGAAAAATATTAATAAAATCTATTTTTTATTTTATTTTATTTATTTTTTTAATATTTACTGACCTCACTACTGACATGTACTCTGCCCCTCTTCCCCCACCAATCTGCTTTGGTATAAATGCCACCCTTCACTCTGTTCGATTCAAATCTGTAACTTCTCCGCTGAGAGTTGGCAAGGATTGACGAAATTGAAGCTGAGATTTTGGTTCTTCCGATGGTGTTAGAAGAAGATGGTTTTGGTTTTGGTTTGTGTCCAAGCTTCAGCAGCTACTCCATTAATGGATTTACTGAAGCTGCAGCCAGAGTTACCGCAGATTCCGATCTCTACTCTGTCTCTGGTAATGATCATTCTCTGATTTGCGAATCAATCGACGATGAATTCCAGGAAGAGGATGATTTCGAGTTCGTTTCGATTCGAGAAAACGAACGGGCTTTTCCGACCTTCTATCACGGCGTGTTGGAGAATCGGCTGCAGAGAGATTTTAGAGATCCTGATAATGAAGACGTTTTGGCGGTGCGGAATTCACTAGAGAAGCTTATGTTATGCGATCGCGATCCTTCGTCTTCGTCGTCGTCGGAGGCAGACGAAATGGACAGAATTCCTCCGGGAACATACTGCATGTGGACTCCTAAGACCGCAGAAGTCGCGGAGGGTAGGTGTAAGAAGAGCAAGTCAACCGGATCGTCTTCCTCGCCGTCGAGGCGATGGAAACTTCGAGATCTCCTTTGGAGAAGTAGTAGTGACGGAAAGAGCTCCGTCGTGTTCTTCAATCCGACAAAGAATGAAGCGAAGGGCGAGAAAATGGACGGAGAAGACAAATCAAGGATGAAACCGAAGGGAAAGGTAGCTCCGGGGAAGAAGGCGTCGCAGGGTTCAGCGCACGAGGCGTTCTACGTGCAGAACAGAAGGCTGAAGGAACAAGTAAAGAAGAAATCGTATCTGCCTTACAAGCCGGACTTGATACTGTTTTTCTAAAAATTGATATTTTTATTATTATAATAAATTTTTCAAGCAGCCTTTCACGTTATTTACGGTTAACCTATTTCGTATTGACCCTAACTGTTGTCATCCATTTATATATGGCCACAAGTAAATTTTAATTAATTGGTCAAACTAGAAATTTGAAGTGTTAAATTTTTATAAGCAAAAATGAAACCCTATTTTTTTGTTCTTAGTTAGGGAGAGTAAGAAAGAGAAGTGGGAGTTCTAACAAGAGTGAGAGTATAATCGCGAAACTTTGATCTCTAGCTTTTGTAAAGTAACTTTGAGGATAAGTTGTTTCTTCATCTCTGTTTTCGAGTTTAAAGTTTAAGTTATATATTGTTTTCAAATTCTAGTTTGAAAACTTGAATCCATAAATTATCTCAACAAAGTTTGAGTAGGTTTAGAGTTTATGCAAAAGTTTGGATCGACTTGAGGCAAAAAAATCAGTGAAATGGGAGGGTTTTCCTAGCAATTTCGGGTTGGAAACATCGTCCCTTGTCAACTGTTATGTGTAACCGGTCGATTACGGGTGTCACGACCCGAAGACGGGCCTAACAGAACCGCCGGGTCAGGCGACCCGATCCTCATAGAGAACCCGATCACCCAGCCCAAGGCGTGAGTTTTGCGGAAGACTTTATAATATTTAATTCGGCCCAAGATAATATGGGCCTAGGTCCGAGTAGGGATCACGAGAAGATAACAGTGCATAAATTAAAATGAAATCCAAGTACTGTGCAACAAATACAAAACCAACTGTGTTTAAGGTTTACAGACCAAATGTAAACATTCTCACCAAATAATGATAAACACCACAAGTGTAAATAACAGAACACTTCAGCTCCTAATCCTCAGCTGCTCTTGCCTTTACCTGAAGTTTTGGGGGGGGGAGGAGTCGTTTGGGATGAGTGACTAACTCAGTAAGGTATGGCTATACTAAATGCACCTCATGCAAAACTGGTTTTGTACATTTTTCGAGAACAAGGTTATGTCTCATTCTACCGTACATGGATTTTTAAAATCACTTTAAAACTCTTTATCATTTTACCAAACCGACCCAAGGGCCGTCGATGAGGCTTTTATTAAAAATCTTGTTGTATACATAGACAACTATACCTCGTAAAATAAGCCATCATCGTTTTCAAATTTGAAAACGTCGTCAGTGAAAAGGGGTGGTCACTCATGGACTCACCCGCCACACAACATAGAAGAGGTGGTCACCCGTCGGTGACAACACCTTATGAGGCAGGAATAATGACGACGATCCGAAGATTCCGTACGTCACCCGAGTTGCCGGCGCACCTGGCTGCACGACACAACCCGTATAATCGTATAATCGTATAATCAAATAAAACGGATACAGTTGCTCGCTATATGTGGACTTAGGATAAACAAGTCTCAGCGATTGACAACCGTCTGATCCGTGGGACAAATCCTGGCCAGGTTTAGGGGCTTGCGACCCAAGGAGGCGTCATCACCCTCCCATACGAGGTTTACGACTTTCAGGAGTTTCAACCTGAGGACACGTCACCAATGCCCTACCTATAATTTTCGCACGTCAAACAATCAACCTTCACGCAGCAGAAGGTATCAAAGGGGATGGCGGGTCCATCCCTCAACATGGGCACAATAAATCTCAAACCATGTACGGAATTTAAACTTGAGAAAACATACTACTAATAAAAACGGACGTGCTATCGAACAGTCCCCGTCATTTTTCAAGTGTGGTAGTCCACAAAATAATCATTTTGAAAAACGGAATAGGATGCAATATAACGCAAGAGGTATAGAAATCCCTACCTCGACGGCGGTCTGCCTTACCAACCAGAGCAACCAATTACGCAAGAATCGTATCTCACTCGCTGAAATTGACCAAGCCTGACAAATGTATAAACGCGAGAATATCATAATTAAATTCTAGAAAAATAAGCGAAGGTCCTATACAAAGACCAACCAACTTGCAAAGAATTCCAATAAAGTTTCCAACTTTATCTAACAATATTTCTTAAACTGATAATCCAAATCACGAACACCTACACGGCTTTAAAAATCAAAAGTCTCATTCCTTTAACATTGATAGATTCCATTTCAACCATACGAGCGATTCGAGTATGTATAATGTAACAATAACTATCAGCTTCTCAACCTTATCCTAACTTATCCTTTTATTCAGCAACCCATAACAATTTAAATCTATCCATGGTATTCAACTCAACAGTGCTTAAAACCCAAACATATGACACTTTAACAAAACATAAATCACTTTGCATGAATATTACTTTCTGCAAATTTAAGCCTAACGAATCCAAGCAATATTCAGATATTTATCACTAATTCAGAAACCACTTTATCAGCTTTAGCCCAATCAATAGGTTTGAACAAGATTTACATCCATTTCCGAAGCAAGAATCCAACTAAACTTTTCACACTCAATAGACCACAATCACAATGCACTACTTATCCAAAAGAGGGATTCGACAATAGCACTTTCCTACGACATTATTTCATCAAATTAGTTTAATGCAGAGATCATTCAGTTCTACAACGAAACAGAGCCACTAACAACAAATCCCTCCTAATCAGAAACAAATCACATTCAAGACCAAATATCGGAATAGAAATATCCAACTCACCCAACAGAACAAAACAAAACCAAGTGTTCTGTTCTCGCCAGAATCAGATCCGGAGCTGCCCTCGCCGGAGATTTGTTCGTCCGGAATCCTCTAGACCGACCGCTGTAAATCAAACCACCAATCAACCAACGACATCGTAAATCCCAAACTTAACATCGGAATAAAACTCGGATCGAAAAATCTCACCCACTGAACAGATCGGAATTGTCGCCGGAATCGAAAAACAGGTTCAGCCTCGGAGCTCCCGTCACCGATCCGAACTCGTCGCTGCCGGAGCCGGAAAAATGGGTTCGATTTTCAGAACTCCCGTCACGGATCCGAGATCGCCGCTCGCCGGAATCGGGACTCAGCTCCGGCCAACACTCCGTCGCGCAGGGTGTCCCTGACCACCGTCCGAACCGCCTCAGACGGAGACGATCCACCACTTAACGGAGTTCGCGAACGTCAAAATCGTCGCCCCGGCCGACGTCGTTGTTCGCAGCTTGAGAGCGCTCGGTTCGGCTGCGCGGTGGCTGCGTTCGACGACGACCAAGAACCCGCAGCTCGGACGCTTCGGACGGCGTCAATGGTCATCGTCCAGTCGCCGGTCGCCAGTCGTCTCTTGCGAAAATCGCCCGGCCGGCGCCTCTCTCTTCTCCCTTCTTCGGTTTCTCTCCATCGGCAGGGGAGTGATTTTGGGGGAAGAGGAAAACTAGGTTTTCCTCTTCTCCCGATTCTAATTTTTTTTTTTTTTATAACAACTTAAACCCTGAACTTTACTGGTTCAAGGGCTTTGGGCGGGATTTTTCCCCCTCTTCTCAATCCCTTTTCCTATTTCAATTATTCTAACTCATTTATTTCCTTTATCCAATAATTCTCTAATTTTTTTTCCCAATTCAAATAAATGTATATAAATCAATTATACACATTATATATCACATAGGCTATTCAAATTCTCAATTTAATCCAAACATCATCTAACGATGTTATAGATCCAATTTAACTGTCCAATTTCGTTTCTTAATTGGATTCTTTATTCGAAAAAAAATTTTAACTTCACCGATTTTGACCAATTGACCAAAATTGCATACGTGGCCGCTACACGACAATTCGGTCAACTTCAACGCCATGACCGATTTTCAACGCGAAAAGTTTACACGTGGAATTTCTTATTTAAAATTTTACGGCTTTTACAACGGGAGTGTCTTGAATCGTCTAGGGATGTCCTCAATGTTCGCAACGTTCACAATGGGGGATTGGAAGTCTGTAATGCGAGATTGAATGTTTGCGGCATCTTAAATGCGGACTTGGTATCTATGGATGCAACGACTGCAATGCAGACTTGGTATCTATGGATGTGCGGGCTCTGATGATGCAGACTCTGTGTCTGCAGGGAGCGCATGATGCATATGTGTCAGCGATACAGTCTGAATGTTTGCACTTGGACTGGATGTTCGCACTGAATCTTGTTTTTGGATTGGGCGTCTGCGCCGTCACGATTACATATTTTGGTGCTTGTCGGTAAGGTTTTTGTCGTCATTTAGGTTGAAATTTTATATTTTATGTACAATATTGCATCATGGTTTTCAAATTTTATTTTGTGGGTTGCCACATATAAAAACCAAACTGTAATTGTTCAACAGCACGTCAGTTTTTATACTACAAATGTATGCATGGGTTTTACATATATTTCATTACGTGTATGGTATTTCATGGATTATTAGGTTACTAATACGGAATGGTGAATCTTCTTGATACTTTGGACAATCACGGTGTTAAAGTATCATGAGGCTATTCTAGCACATCTTCTACTACATGAAGATGTTTGTTTGTGCGCTGTATGAAAATAGATAATAGAACGATGTTGACGTGATCCTTGGGTTTCGAATTTTTAAAGTTGATCAGAGTGTATTTTTTTTTGTGTTTTGTCATCGCTAACTGGTTCGCCAACAACCGTGTTGTCTGTGTTTTTGTACGAACAAGACAATGAATTTGTTATTTATCTACATACTTTCCTTTGTGTGAAAATACGACTTTCCTCTGTGCGAAAATATGACTTTCCCGAGTCTTATTTCAATGACTCATTTTCCGTAGTGGAAAACCAACGTTTCGTTGCGGAAAGACAATGTTTCGCAAAGAAACGATAACATTTTCTAACGGCAAACATGATAGCGATGTTTTTGGCGTCTATTTTTCATAGTTCAATGGTTAAGTTGTTAGCAAAAATACTTTAATGGTTAATTTGTTATTGATAATAAAGTACATGGGTTAATTTGTTAATTTCCCTAAAAGAACATAAAATCTGTAAATACTTTTTAATTTGCAGTAAAAGTTTCAGCATTTTCAGAACAAATTTATGGAAATGGGTAGCCCGAGGAGTTGAAATTAATGAGGAATCATTCCTAATTCTGTGGTTTATTGATTGAAATTCATAAATTTGAAGCTTTCCTAGTTTTCCATAGATGCTTAGGCACATGCAGGCTATGCAGCGGCCGCTAAAGGAGCTGCCTCTGGTCTGTCCTTTTGGGTACTTTTTTAATGGGTGTGGTTTGGTGGTGGCCCATTTCCTCTCGATCATATTACTAAGTTCCAACATTTAACCCATTTTCCTACTTTTTCTCCCCAACCAAACCAAACGGCAAGAGAGACATAATTTATGGTGGAGAGCGACCCCAAGAGGTAGACTCATCCGTTCCTTGGACATTTTACGTTACTAAATCCTTTTTTTTAATTATTCAATATAATATATGAAATATTTTTGTTTATTAATTTGTGGTTTATGGAAGTATGAGAAATGAATGAGTCAATTATCGTTGTTACGTTTTTTGTTAAAAATTTAAATTTTTTTATGCTGTGGATTAGGTAGTCTTTTCGCAGTAGACCCGTAAATGAAGTAGTTGTAGTTAAAGATTTACTTTCTGTACCGGAAGACCAGTATCTTATGCAAAAAAAGTATTGTGTGTAGTAGATATTTGACCTCGGAAAATAACTCCTTGAAATAGGACTTACTTTTACTCAGTAGTAGGCTAGTTTTTGTAGTAGAAAATTCTATAATCCTGTATATAACCCTACACAACTGAAGCTTATCTTAGCGAACACTAGATCTTTTCTAGAGTTGAAGTGGACAGCATCTAAGTGAATTTGAAGTGTTTTTAATTGTTGTTCACCAATGGCGTCAAGGAAACTAAGATTCCATTGTGGAAGACAAGTATTCGCTGCTGAAATTACCTTTTTCGTTGCGGAAATATAATCTATCTGCTGTGAAAAAAAATTAAAATTTTTAACAGACAACGTGACAACGATATTTGTCTATGTTATTTCTCATAATTCAGTATGTTATTTGTTAACAAAAATTCTTTAGTGTTTGTTTTGTCACTAATCTTATAATTTAGTGTTTTTTTTGTTAATTACCCTAAATTTAATTTTGGTAATATGGTCTCCTTTCGTACAGTTTTTAGAAAAGTGTTTTTGGCTTTTGAAAATTATTTAAAGAAGAACTACTTCTGTTTGCTTATATTGAATGAGCTTCTCATATTTTAGAAAATATGGAAAATGACAAATCAACCATAATTTTTTATTGTTGGTGACAAATCAATCATCATTTTTTTTAATAAATAAATAATTGAACTATAAAAAATTGACGCTCTTACCATTGCTGTCATGTTTGTCGTTAACTCTTTAATGAGGAACTGCGACGGCAGTTTGTCTTGTTAAAAATTTTTGATCTTAAATTTGAGGGTTTTAAACGCGTGATTTTGGGTCTGAGAGAGCTTAGAAACTCTTTGTTTTTCATAGCTACTTCAAAGTCCGCAGCGATTCTCGATTTTTAGAGTTTCATAGCTACTTCAAAGTCTCTATGTATATATTTTACGAATCCAATCTTTTTATTAGATTTTTGACCTCATAAACTTTAAAAGACCATAACTTTGGCTACATATGTTAGAATCGGCTAAAAAAGGTATCAAATCGAAGTTCTCTCAGAGATCTATCACTTGTCATAGGATTTACCCTATGTCACCCCTTTCTTGGGCCCAAAATCACGTGTATAACCCCTCAAATTTGCGATAAAATTTTTTTAACAAGAAAAACTGTCGTGGCGTCTTGAGACATAGCGGCGGCGTCCCGAGACGCCACCGCAGTTCATTATGAACCGTCGTGGCTCCACATCAGCTTGTTAACGACAAACGTGACAGTGATGTTGGCTTTATTATATTTTCATACGTCAGTAATTAATTTATTAGAAAATAAAAGATAATAGTTGACTTGTCATTGACAGCAAACTAGGGTTAATTTGTGATTTTTCCTTTTAACATCATGGCTTGTCACGCGACGGTCTTCTAACATTCACTACTATTTATCTTAGTGAGAAAATTGTCCGAGCCAATCATAATCTGGCGACTGGCAATAGCGCCGATCTGAAAGAGCTAAGCCCGGGAACTGCTCCTCTTTGCGTAATTACATATGTGTCCTTGATTGTCCCGCAGCGGGACCCATAAATGAGGCCACGATCCTCCGACTGTCGAGTCATGCCCTGAGCTCTGTGGGTATGGCGTCTCGCTTCCTCAATTATCATCCGCACAAGTTCCAACTCCTCCAAACCAGTGAAACCTCTGCTTGTCTACTTCTATGGACTACTAGTCACATATCTTTTCGCCTCCACATATGGGTGCTCTTCAACTTCCTAGTTATGGAGCTGTTGATCGCTCCTCCTTATTCTACTCCAATGATTTATCGTCCTCATTTTGGGGACGAGATTTGTGTCTCGGCTCTAGGTGCAGTTCCAGAGTGAATGTTCAGTTTAATGGGACTTTCCCTAGGGTTTTCGCCACGTCAAATGGCGTACCGTCTCCTTTCAAGATGAACCTCAATGAGTACATGATTACTCTTGAAAAACCTCTCGGTATTCGCTTCGCTCTTTCCATCGACGGAAAAATATTCGTTCACGCTCTTAAAAGAGGGGTAATATTTTTATTTTTCTTGTTTTACGCGTCATTTCTCAATTTTGAAGCTTCTCGTTACATTTGGATGAATTCCTTGATGCTCTCATTCGACATTAATGTCTATGCTTTTGAGCAGTTGGGTGACTTAAATTTCCATTACAAATATAAATTTTTTTTGCCACAGAATGCTGTTCTGAGATATTTCATTTGAATCTTGATTAAAACTCAATAATTGGTAGGGTAATGCTGAGAAGTCAAGGATAATCATGGTGGGAGACACATTGAAGAAGGCTAGTGAATCGTCTGGTGGCAAGATTATACAGATCAATGACTTAAGTGATACCCAGTAATCCGCTGTACATTGATAAGCTTTCTCTGCAAACACATATTTACTTTACATTCTAATATAGTTTGTTTAGATTGTAAAAGTTTATGCTTCATTGGCTTGATGATTTAAATATATTTCTAATTCTATCCAAAAACATTTATTGGTTCATAATTTTTTATTTTTCAGTCTTTGGTTTCTTCAGGAAGATGCTGAAGGAGAAATCAGGATCTTTTAGTCTGGTTCTTGAAAGACCCTTCTCTCCTTTTCCAATTCAACTGCTTCTATTTAGTGATTTTGACGTATTATTCAATAGAGGTCGAGTCCCTATTGCCTCATGGAACAAGAATGTTATAGCACCGGCATCTACTGACAGTGATGGCAATTCTGGGTTTGCTGTGTTTACCTCGAAGTTTTCAACATCACAAGGGTGGAATATTATGAACCAAAATGAGGCTATAATACCACAAAAGCAGAAGAATTCTCTCTTACCTCCCATAAAACAGCTGATCAGTATCTTTTCAGAAGAGGAATCTGGAGATGGAGAGTGGGGTCATGGGAGCTTCCCATTAGAGGAGTATACTAAAGCACTGGATCGGTCGAAAGGCGAGCTATACTATGATCACTTTCTTGGTATGCGCTACAGTAAGGTGTGATAAAAAACTCTTATACATGCTTATGCATAATTTTGGACTGAAAATTGATGGTTAACTTCCTCTGATTTTTGTTGGTAATAGACTTTTGAAGCAAAAGTTTTGGGTTTTATGATTATTATAAGCTACTCTTTTTTGTTTTTTATTGTATTGATAGATTACGGAGCAAATATATGTGGGATCTTGCATACAAACTGAAGCTGATGTGGAGACTTTGGCAAAGATGGTATCTCAAAATCGCCTCTTAGTACTGCTTTAGAAGCCCCCATAATATGGACAATGTTTGCTATACTACGTGTATAATTATTTATAAATTTGACATAAAACACAGTAGTGTATAAGAATGGTCTTCTTTAAAATCTCATTTAGCGTGCAATCTATGTTAGCAAAACTTTTGATTTTAGTAAAATATCATGTTGAAAGATGGATAAGCAGAAATTCCCAGTGGTAAATATGTTGTGTAGTCAATAATACAGTGACATGGTTATTACATCTCTTCCAATTCCTTCTCTAACTGTCTTTGCAGATTCATTCTTTCCAGCTATGTATGAACTAATGTCTTAATTTATGTGGTTTCAGCATTCCAATTCTGGTACCTAATTATTGTAAAGCTAATTTGCTGCAGGGGGTTACAGCTGTTTTGAATTTCCAAAGTGGAATTGATGCAGAAAATTGGGGTATCAATTCTAAGTTAATTAATGAGTCGTGCCAAAGATTGGATATCCTAATGGTAAACTATCCAATAAGGTAAACAGTTTTTTACCCATGTCCTGGCCTTGACAGATAAGTCTAAAACTTAGGTCATGTTTTTGTTAACATATATATATGCTAGGATAAGTCTTATAAATAAAAATCTTTATATATTAGGGTATGTATTTCTGCATTTTACCACCTTGAACAATATGTACATTTTTTTTTGAAGGAAATTTTCACAAAAAATGCATCCAGAGTCTGTCTCTCAGTTCTT
Source organism: Begonia loranthoides (assembly GCA_022433065.1). NCBI lineage: Eukaryota > Viridiplantae > Streptophyta > Magnoliopsida > Cucurbitales > Begoniaceae > Begonia > Begonia loranthoides. Next base: position 3,478,982 of record CM039485.1, read on the forward strand.
CCATTATTTTCCCGGATTAATAAATAATGCTAATTTCTTGTTGAAAGTTATCTCCTGACTCGTATTTGAATGTACCACTAATCCAAATACAAGCCATAAAAATCAGAATTTTTACAACTACTATGTAACTGGAAATAGATCGTGAATTAGAGCAGATTCTTTCCTCTTAGGAATGTACACAATCATTCTACCTCAATGGAATATTTTCTAGCTGTAAATTTCTTCGAAACCACTTTGCATAGCTCGCCATCTGGTAATGCCAGTCACTCAGCTGAAATTTTCTTTTCAGGGAAGGTGATTCTTATGGCTTAAGGAAGAGGCTACCATTTTGTGTGGGGTTACTATTACGCTTGTTAAAGAAGGGCCACCGTGTTTTTATTACTTGTACTACTGGTTTTGATCGATCTCCATCCTGTGTGATTGCATACCTGCATTGGATGACTGATACTTCCCTTCAGGCAGCATATAATTTTGTTACCAGTTTGCATTTATGCAAGCCAGACAGGTTCTTCCTTAAAGCTTTTTTGGCAGTTAATCTGGTTCATTGGGTTTGTTGCCTCGTTTTTTTTCCTAGAAGATGGAAAATCTTACAACTACTATGTAGCCATAATTCACGCCTTCACTGTATATACGTATTCTATGCAAGAAATATGAATAGTGATAGGTGACAAATTACCAACAATCTTAAAAGCTTAAACTTGTGGGTTGAAGAATAATTTAATCATTTATATTTTTCTTAACATTGTCCCTCACATGTAGGCCAATTTCTTTTTTTATTGGTCCTTACATGTGGGTATTTTTTTTAATGAGATTAATTTTTTATTTTGCCGAGATTCGAACTTGGGATCTCTATCTCTGATACCATGACAAATTACCAACAATCCCAAAAACTTAAACTTTTTGGATTGTTGGTAATTTATCAATAGGCTATATCAAATATTTATGTATATAAGTCTATACATGTAGAAAAGTTGAAGTAATGAATTACACCACTTTTAACTTTTTAAAGTATAGATTTTGTGATATGTCACCACCTCTGAAATGAACAAAAAGAAAAATTGAATCTAAATGCCTTTTAGTAGTTCTAAACAGTTTTTCAGTATTTATAGAATAAGTGCATTTAGTATTTCTATAAGTTGAAGAGTCTCTTAGTATTTCTATACATTTATGTATAAGTCTTTTAATGTTCTATTGGTGTCTTTATTTAAAGAGCAAAAAGAATAGGAAGTTGCATTAGAGATTTTGTGAATTAATTTTGGGAGAGCTTACAGATCTTTCGAATAGTCTGTAATTTGGTTTGTGATTGTAAAATAACATCCTAGTCTCTCTGTTTCTAGTGATGAAGTTTATATCACTTTGTTAGTTAAAACTCCTTTTGGTTTTATTGTTATGCGCCCGTCTTGCTGGAATCTTTAAAGTATTCTTATTTTCTACTCAAAAGCAAAATAGAATCCTCAAAGGATGAAATTCTTGAAATTAAGTAACAGCATCTATGTGTGGTTTCTGTTTTGAGTTGTTCACTTCATATATCTCTCTACTTCTCTTATAACATATTAGACTATCTTTTATAACCAAGTATTCTGTAAAAGCTGAGAATATTTCTATCCTCAACGTAGGCCAGCTATTGCTTGGGCTACATGGGATCTCATTGCTATGGTGGAAAATGGTAGGCACGATGGACCCGCGACACATGCTGTGACCTTTGTGTGGAATGGACACGAGGTAATCGATGATTTGAAGCTACTCTTTCAAATCATCTTCTCATATGAAAAATACTTCTTCATGGTTTCTCCTTGGGGTTCTGTTGAAGAATATAGGACCCTTTTAGTTATTCTATTTGGCTGGTAATAGAACTCTGGGTTTTGATGGTCTCTTCTGGGTGCTCGTCTTGTCGCTCAAACAGGGAGAGGAAGTGCTTTTGGTCGGAGATTTTACTGGAAATTGGAAGGAACCAGTGAGGGCAACCCACAAGGGTGGGCCAAGATATGAGGTTGAATTGAGACTTCCTCAAGGAAAGTAAGTTTTCTATTACTTGTATATCTTACTCAGAGCTATAAATTAATTATCTTTGCTTTGCTCTGCCTTCGTTCTCTCAATTCTCAGAATAATTTATTCAGGAACTTCCATACCAAAATCCTAAAATCTTCAAGAATTGACCAGATGTTTTTGAAAAATGCAAGTGTTCATCAAGTGTTCATGACAATTTTACTCTCAGGTACAACTACAAGTATATAGTAAACGGTCAATGGCGGCATTCAACATCATCACCCGCAGAGAGGGACCAGCGGGGGAATGTCAATAACGTGATTGAAGTAGGCGATACTGCCAGTGTTAGACCTGCCGATCAACAGTACAAGAAAGTAACTCTCTCTCTCTCTCCTTGCATGATTATTCCCATTTCTGGGTTGATTATTTTAGGATTAATGCAAGTCTTTCGTGTTAGGATGCCAATGTCTTAAAGGTGATGGAGAGGCCATTGACCGAAAACGAACGCTTTATGCTGGCCAAGGCTGCTCGATGCATCGCATTCTCCGTCTGCCCAATCAGGCTAGCTCCCAAGTAGTCTTCAATGATTTGTTTTTCCACTCTCTAGTTAAAGAATCATATACCCACGGCTACACATTTTCGACACACCTCATTGAGCATGAGTTATCCCTTCGTGCTCAATTCCTTCTCCGTCAAACATCAAAACTCTTTGCCATGTACTTCATATCAACGCTGTCTTGTAATAGGTTTGTTGTTGTTGTGTTTAAATAATAGTTCATAAAGTTGATCCAACCCAATGATTCATCCCGAATGAGGAAATGCTCTTTTTATTTGTTTTCAATAATTCAAATTTGTCAACGGTATTAATAACTAAACTAGATCAAAACGAAGAACAAAGTTAATTGGATTGTTGTAGATGACTCTCTAAATGCAGGGCTTTAAGGAAACTATAAATCAAGTAATTACTAAAATTAAAGTAAATTAAATAATAAGAGTAATATTAGGTTTATGTAATCTTCTTCAGTGCTCTCAATATAATATTATCTTATTTGGATTGAAATTCATATGGTTTAGTTATTGAGATTAGCCCAAAATATATTGTACTAGGTAGAAAGAGGAACTCTATTTATAAACCATGTATTTTTTACTCTGCCAAGCGATATGAGATTGTGCACTACCACTGATATGGACTGGATACTCACATGGGTCACTCTGGCCTTCACAGGGCAGACTGTCACAGTTTATTTTCTAATTTTACGTTCTAGTTTTACGACGTTTATTAGTTGGTATAATTAATATTTTATTTCAACTATTTATAATTTATTGATTATAATATCAATTAATAAAACTTAAAAATAAAGTATAAAATTAAAAAGGTAAATGAAAATTATCTTTTCCTTAATAATAATATACCTTAATTTTACTACCCAACAAGTGCATAGTAATAAAAGAAATATATTCGAATATTCTAATTATTATTCGGGTAATGCTAGATTTATTCTCTAATTTTATACTTTAATCTTATCTCTTGACGTGATGCTTACTTGTCACTTATAAATTTGTGCAATAATTCAGATAAATTATAAATAGTGAAAATAAAATATTTGTTAGAAATCGAATGATAACTAAAAAAAAATAGGATGTGGGACATCATATTTATGTGAAAAAATCATTTCGGAAAAAAACCACAGGCAGACGAACAAATTTACTATGAAAATCAAAATATAATTGCAAATATAATTATCTTTTACATGAATTTATAAAGAAAACAAAACTCTAAATGAGATCTACAATATGATCTACCGGCTATATCCAATAGAATTCAGTTAACACCAAACTCTAACAATTTCCACATTGACATGAGTTCTATAAAAGAGATCTATAGTGTGCTCATCGACCCGACCTAACAAAACGAATTCAAAACCTTGAATTCTAATAATTTTTATCTCGAAATGAATTCTGCTGCAAGGAACCAATTTTTAAATATTGAAATTTTCCTCTTTCACACCCTTAAATAAGATCTGCAACGATGACTGGTCTGTCTATCTCAAAGAAATATACAATAACAAATATAAAAGTTTTCAAGGGTAAATTCAGCAACTGATGCTGATCAGGTTTAAAAATACTTAAACCATGATGATGATATCTTCAAATCCCACAAAAGTGTCATCCAAATCTAGGTGAGCATATATTGTTTATTGGCCTGCCATATCAAAACTATTATTCAAAATCTTTTAAAATTCCAATATCGTTATCTTACCATAACGAAATATCGAATCTCGATCTAAAAGTGTAAGATCTACTTTAATGATCTAATTGTCACAAAAAACACATTATTTAACAAAAATATCTAACCAAAAAAATCTCTAGCTTCAATAAAAAATTCACCCAAAAATAGAAGTGAAAAACCATGGATATCACAATATTCTAAAGCATATATCACAAAATTCAAACCATATTTGAATTTCAACAAAAAACAATTTCTAAGTTTGAGATATTCCCACGATTCCAAATCTACCATAAATCATTAAACTTAAATCTCCCAAAATCTTCCAAAAATCTTATTGATTTTTAACAATTTTTATCTCTAGCAAAAAATTCAACTTTGCAAAGGACACTCTTGCGACAATCCTAATCAAAAGGCTTAACAGCGAGAATGGAGAACAACGATTTAGATTTATAGTGACTAACGATGAATATATACCCTTCGATAACGAAACTGTTGCTTGAAGGTACAACGTCTCTGACAAACTCAAAAGTAAGGAAAGAACAGAGCTTTCACAATGGACATGACAATAGTTTCTGATGACGGTTGTATGGAAGAAAATAACAAAATCTTCATAAACAAGACGAAAGACAAAGAGAACAATTTTTCCTTTTTTCCCCCCAAAAATTGTAATTTTCTGAAAAATTACAAAAATATTGTTCGAAGCGAAACGATTGGAAAGAATATGTTTCAACACACTTGGAAACACGAACTCTCGAAACTAAAGCTTTGATACCACTTTTTAGAAATCGAATGATAATCGAAAAAAAAAAATACGACATGAGATACCAGATTTACGTGAAAAAACCTTTTCGAAAAAAAAAACCTTGAACAGATGAACAAATCTATTATGAAGATTGAAATACAACTGCTGGTTTTGCTACTCTATCTTACATGAATTTATAGAGAAAACAAAATTATAAATAAAATTTATAATAGGGTCCATCAGTCCCGTCCAATATAATTTATATTATACCAAACTTTAACAAAATTAATTGAACTAATCGATGAGCATCAACTTTAGTAAAGTTAGAGCGTAAAATTAGGATAAAAATTAGCGGAGAGGATTATTGAAGAGCGTGGCACGGTTTCACAATGACGTTGTGATCGGGAAGAGGGCGTAAGCCATTGTTGCCACGTTTGTGAACAGAAGATGTGGAAATGATGACAGAAGAATGTTGACATAGTTCAACTGAACAGCATTTCTCACCAAGTTCAGTCTTCTTAAAACCTTATATAACAACACCAGTCCATGCACTTCCCACTGTCAACGCTCGCTCTCTCTCTCTCTCTCACTAGAAGTTGGGTCATCTCCTCCAATATTGAACTTCAATCGAAACAGTCTGCCATGGAAGTGGATGCCTCATGTCATTTTTTCTTTTATTTACATGGTAAATTCAATTTAATTCTTGCGTAATTTCGATCCAACAATTGAAAATTTTGCTGCAATTTAGATTGTTCAGATACATTGCTGAATTTAAGCGGAGATTTCGGCCACATGCATGATGATTTGATTTTGCTGTAGAAGTTAACAGCACGAGAGACAGATAGCAACTTCACAAGAACCAAGCGTTGAGGATTGGACCACTTATCTCTATTAATCCTTTCATGTCCATTCTCTTGCTCTTTATATCTGCACCATTCACTTCCGCTCATCTCATCTCCTTCATCGGTTCCTCCACAGTTTAATTTTTAATGGAAAAAAGAGAGCAATTTCTTTTGTTTTGCGATGAGTTTTATCTTCATCTGGATACTTTCTTACATTTATCCTCAAGAAAATCAATGTAAAGTGAAAGATTGAGTAACCCAAATGTACGTTGTACTGTATTTATGAATTGTATATATATGTAAGAGAAAGAGAGAGAGAGAGAGAGAGAGAGAGAGAGAGAGAGAGAGAGAGAGAGAGAGAGAGAGGAGTCATGCACCTGATCACTACGGATTGAAGAATGCCGTTGAATCGTTATCTCCAATGTGTGTGTGAGAGAGAGAGAGAGGGAGAGAGAGAGGTATCAATGAATGAAGAAGAGGAGAAAGGCATCTAACCTAATCTGAAGGGTAGAAGCTCTGGTTGACTGTTGTTTCACTTTCATTATCTGCAATGGGGTGTGTGGTTGTATATATATTGAGCGAGTTCTAAGGTCATCTGCACAATGTCGACCGCTTCAATCAACAGCCTCTGTTTAACCTCTCTCTCTCCTTCTAAAACTTCTCTCCAAAAACTCACCTTCACTCCTGTATTTGCCAGGCTTAACTCTCCCTCCCCTCCCCTTCCTCCTCTCATTCAAAACAAGCCTGTTATTGCTGCTCCAGCTCCCATTTTTACACCCACTTGGGTAATCTCTCTCTCTCTCTACTTTTCTCTGCATTTACATGTGTTCATGTTTCTCGTACCCTTCGTCATTTCATTTGCAATCCTGCTCTGAAACTGTAAGAACTTACATTTTTTCACCTTCTGTACGGACGATGCTCCAGTTCATCTTAGAACTCTTTTCCTGGAGAATTACGCCACTGTTTTGGATAAACGTGGACGTGAAAAGAATGAATTGGCTTATTCCAGACCATCTACATTACCCAAAAACATGAAATATATAGCACTTTCAAAGTTTCTCAGTAATATTCGAGCTTAAAGATGAAGTTTAACGAATACACCTTCCAATTGTGTTATTGATGGAGTATAGCTCTTAATCTTTACGTTTCAATGGAGATTCTGCAGAAATCAGACGACATGGAAAATGAGTCTTATGAGAATGCAATTCAATCACTTCAACAGCTTCTCAAGTAAAATCTATCTCCCTCCCTCCCTCCCTATCTCTTTCTCTCTCTAAAATTGTTTTTTTTTCATGGGTGCAGCGAGAAGGCAGAACTGAAACCAGTAGCAGCCTCAAAAGTTGGGCAGATAACAGCAGAACTGCAAGGAGCTGGCAGCCAAGGATTCAACCCAATCGACAGAATCAAGAATGGATTCATTCACTTCAAAACTGAGAAATATGCGTTCGTCCCTTTTCTCCTAAAATAAACCCTTGATTTGTTTTGATTACACAAACCCACCTCCCATCTTCTTCATTTCCCACAGGAAAAACCCAGCTTTATACTCAGAACTTGCCCAAGGACAGAGCCCCAAGGTAAAAGTCAACCCTTTTTCCTTCATATTTTTTTAAATTTTCCCTCCAAAAGCATCAAGAAGAAGAGCAACGGTCACTTAATCTAAAAACATCCTATAAAATTCTCTTTTTCTAATAAAATCTGGCATTTTTATCAGTACCCATAATGCCATAAACTCCGAATAAGCATTCATTTCGCTGTTCTTGCAGTTCATGGTGTTTGCTTGTTCAGACTCGAGGGTCTGCCCTTCTCATGTTCTGAATTTCCAACCTGGGGAGGCTTTTGTCGTTCGAAACGTGGCTAATATTGTTCCTCCCTTCAATAAGGTTTCCCTTCCAGGAGTTCAGATCAAACTCCATCTTCTGGTTGTTTTCCATCTCTAATTTCTGACATTATTTTTTGGTCTGCAACAGCTCAAATATTCAGGACCTGGATCCGCCATTGAATACGCTGTTTTACACCTTAAGGTAACATATCCATGATTTGTCTTCTCTCCTCCATCTTCTCCAGAGTAAGATATGAAACTGTTGGTTGCAGGTAGAACAAATTGTGGTGATTGGGCATAGTGCTTGTGGAGGAATCAAAGGGCTGTTGAGCTTCCCAGATGAAGGACCAACATCTACGTATGGCCTCGTCTTCCCCCTTTTAAAAACAAATTCAACTTCTGGAATCAGCAATTTCAAAATTATGGCCATCTTTGCTGAAAAATGTGCAGTGACTTCATAGAGGATTGGGTGAAGATAGTTACACCAGCGAAGAAGAAAGTGCTGGGAAAACATCCCGATGCGCCATTCTCTGATTTATGCGGCCACTGCGAAAGGGTAAGCGCGTTATTGCCTGATTCCCCCCCCCCCCCCCCCCCCAAAAAAAAACGAAACATAACAGTGTAACTGAAGAGTGTCTGTACTAACATGTTTTCTTGAATCACAGGAGGCCGTCAATATTTCCATTGGGCATCTGCTGACCTATCCATTTGTCAGAGATGGCGTGGTGAATAAAACTCTAGCCCTCAAGGGTGGTTACTATGACTTCGTTAAAGGGAGCTTTGAGCTATGGAGTCTTGAATATGGCCTTACTTCTCCTCTCCACGTATGAACACGACCCAATTATTAAGATACCCATCTTTCATCTTTCCTCTTCATCAATGTCCTTTTTGTAATCTCCTTTCCTCACAGAAGTCACTTCCATTTACTGATAAAAGGATACACATGGAGTGATGTAAAAGTGGCTTCTGCTCCATTAAATAAATATGCGACGAGTTTTTCTTTTTGTTTACCTGTCTGAAATCTCTCTGGTTTCAGCCATTGTTCTGTTTTACTGCAACAATTTTTTCTTTGTTCACTCTTTGCTTCTTTGTTAGGTCAAGGATGTGGCCACCATACTGCATTGGAAGCTGTAGGGACATGCAGATATCATCCCTGCAAAAAAAGATGAGACTCTTCATTTTATCGCAAAGATAACTTGAACTGAGTTTTGCAGAAGAAAATTTGGAAGAAAGAAACAAACCATCTTCTGGTTTAAAGAGTCGTGAGACTGAATCTTAATCAATGGACAAATATTTTCGAGGCGTTCCGCATTAATTTGTCTAGCTTTCAGCTCATATTTATGGTAGAAAATTCTGCGGCTGAAAAAGAAAAGGGAAAATGACAAGCCAACTAATCCTACTATAAGTCAATCATTAAATTATGTTTTGCTAACAAAATAATTATTGATCTATTAAGCGCATTGCTTCAGCCGGCAGTGGATTGTCCGTTGTTCCATCACGATCCTTATTTTTAAAAATAATGTAATTATATTGAGGGTCCACCGAAGATTATATATGATCCACCATAGATTGACTACGATATGTGACAGATTAGTAATGATCCGCCATAGATTGACTACGTCGTCTGCCTTGTATAAATTCGTACTACAACCTTCGCGATTTTCTGAATGATTTTGTTAGCGATTAGCAAACCCTAGATATTTGTGAGAGTTGAATTGTACTGCATTTTGACAAAGTTGAAGCATTTGTTGAACACCAAATGGCGTTTTGGAGTGTCGAGTAATCTGTTATTAACCGCTAAGTTGAAGTGAGGCCCACGTTGACACACGTACCAAATGAGGTACGTGCAATTGGAGATGAAGTTGCTATAGTGGTACATTCTGTCTCGGCAACTCTACACAAGGAGGAGCTCCGTTCATTATGCGAATCTAGTAATGAAAAAGATATGGACATGGCCGAGAGTAGGCCTAGACACCCACCACAAGCACAATGCATATTCGCTGGTATGAGTTTTGACAAGAAATATACTGATGCGACCCAAGCGGGTCGAGATCAGCCCAATATGATATTGTCTGCTTTGGGATACATGACCAGGCCCGACGCCACCTCGAAGGGATACATCGCCCAACCCGACACCACCCGCACGACTTTGTTCCACAGGCAGACCCTCCGAAGAGAGCCCAAGCCTAAAAACGCGTCATGCTGGGAGAGGGCCACTTCCACGCTTAAGTGCAACCTGTCCTGTTGTCCCATATTCGATGTGGGATGGCGACATCGCACATCACCCTCCCCCACTAGGAAGGTCTGCGCCTTCGTGGACGAGTGCATTGCAAGCACCCAGATATGGTTGGCTCTGATACCGAATGATGCGACCCAAGCAGGCCAATGCCAGCCCAACATGATATTGTCCACTTTGGGATACATGACCAGGCCCGCCACCACCCCGAAGGGATACATGGCCCAGGCCGACACCACCCGCACGACTTTGTTCCACAGGCGGACCCTCCAAAGAGAGCCCAAGCTTGAAAACGCGTCATGCTGGGAGAGGGCCACTTCCACGCTTAAGTGCGACCAGTCCAGTTGTCCCATATCCGATGTGGGATGGCGACATCGCACATCACCCTCCCCGGTGATGTGCGATGTCGCCATCCCACATCGGATATGAAACACCTGGACTGGTCACACTTAAGCGTGGAAGTGGTCCTCTCCCATCATGACTGATTTTTGCGCTTGGGCTCTCATCGAAGGGTCTGCCCAAGGAACAAAGCTGTGAGGGTGGTGTCAGGCCGGGCCTAGTCATGTATCACTACGGGGTGGTGTCGGGCTGGGCTTGGTCATGTATCCCAAAGCGGACAATATCATGTTGGGGTGGCTCACGACCCGCTTGAGTGCACATCATATAATTCACTGAATAAAACTAGAGAAGAAATTATCGAGCATACGTTGAAGAATGGGTACGGGATAAAATTCACCCACAGTGATGCTCATTGATTGAGGGCTGTCTGCCAGGAAGGATGCACGTGGTGGATGCACGCCTAAAAAATGCAACGTGAAATGACATTTCAAATAAAGTGCTACAACGACGTTCACACTTGCTCGAGAAAGATGGAAAACCGCCATGCCTCTACCAAATGGGTGGCAGTGCATTACTTGGACAGATTTAAAAGTTAGGTTGACTGAGACATTTCTTCCATAATTGAGACAGTAAAGAAGGACTTTAACGTCAACATTACACCCAGCCTGGCTAGAAGGGCAAGAAATGCTGCAAAAAAAATTAACGAAAGGGATGACAATGAGCAATACAAACTCATATGGTCTTATGCCGAGAAGATTCAGAGGTCTAATCCTGGAAGCTCGGTATGTGTTCACCTAGAGATGAGTGCATTAAAAAGGATGTACATGTGTTTGGCTGCATGTAAGATTGGCCTGTTGAATTGTGGTAGACCGGTTATTTGCTTGGATGGTTGCCACTTGAAGAAAGCGACTCTGGGCTAGGTGCTCACTGTTATCACTATCGACGGGAATGATGGAATGTATCCGATTGTTGTAGCAGTGGTTGAAACAAAAAATAGGGATTCTTGGAGCTGGTTTCAAGAGTTGATGCTCAACGATATAAACACCTCGTCTGACAATGGGTGGACAATCATTTCTGATCGACAAAAGGTGCAGTGCGATTGATTGCTTTTGCCTTCTGTATTTATGTTATGCATTGTGTATCAATGTTTGACTCATACTGTGAATCGTTGTAGGAGCTGGTGCCAGCTGTTAGAGAGGTGGCATGACAAGCAGACCATCAGTTTTGCATATGACACCTGTATGCCAATTTTCAAAAATAATTTAAAGGTAGATTGTTCAATGATGCAATTTAGGCTACTTTTAGAGCCACAACAGAGGCACTTTGAAAGAGAGATGGCGAAGCTGTTTTGGTTTAACATGACAGCTCACAACTATTTATGAGGAATAGATGCGAGATGTTGGGCCAAAAATGCCTTTTGCTCCATCTCAAAGTGCGACATAAGCCTCAACAACTTGAGCGAGTCTTTTAACACTTGCATCCTACCAGCCAGGGACAAACTAATTCTCAGTATGTTCAAGATCATACGAAAGGACATCATGGAAAGGATCTTTAAAAAAAATTAAAAGATGGCGCGCTCGACGAACCTTTTGTGTTGCAGGTCAGAATGACATATCTAATGTCCAACATATCCAAGCATCGCGTTATTATCGTTGGGAGTCAGCCTCAAATCCCATCCAAACATATAAGTTTGGAACTCTAATGACTGAGTGGAGAGTTCCAAATTTGCATAAAACAACTTCACAATCATCCAATGACTCGAAGTCTACTATTCTAGAAACAATAATTGAACGGTGTTTAACATCAGATTTATACCGTTCCTTCGCGTAGGTTGTCCTGAAGAGTGTGGAGTGGAAACGCGTTGTAACAGGTTGGAAACGGACCAGTGCACCTCTTGTCGGTCGTTGTTGAGGCTGCGGTTGAGGTTGAGGTTGTGCTTCAACATCGGCTTCAACTTCAATTCTGCCAACACAGCCCACTACGGTTCCTCCATCTTCACCCGCCGCAAATGCTCCAGCTTGCACCACAACGGTTGCTCTTTCACCGTGGGTGCTCCATTTTGCACCATAGCGGGTACAGTGCGGTGAAACAGATCGACGGGGTCAATTGCAAGCCGACGACATTCATTGGCAAAGTCTGTTGTTTCTGTCACGACCCGGAGGTGGGCCTGACAAAACCGCCGGGTCAAGCGACTCGATTCTCAGAGAGAACCTGATTACTTAGCCTAAGGCGTGAATTTTTTGTGTGGAAGACTTAGTAGGAATAATATCTAGCCTAAACCCAAATCACATTGGTTGGGGTCCACAGAGTGATAAATCAAAGACATGATAGGAATAGAGGGATTGAATCGATGACCTCCACGGGGAGATCGAGACACCCACCAGGAACACCAGCATCGCTCTGCTGGCACACGTACACAACTAGTGCACCGAACCTACAACCTAACCTGGGGAAAAATATAGTTTAAGGGGTGAGTGACTAACTCAGTAGGGAAATCTATACTAAATGCAATGCATGTTAAAACTGTTTTCATTACCTTATAAAAACCATTTCATATTTCTCATTTACCGTACATGAATTTTAAACATTTAAAAGCTCTTTATCATTTTAACAAACTGGCCCATGGCCCTCGATGTGCCTTTATTCAAAAACTCACTGTATACATAAACAACTATAATTGCAAAATATGCAACATTGTTTTACGTATGAAAACATTATCAGTGAAAAAGGATGGTCACTTAAGGACCCATCTGTCACCCATCATAGAGAGGTGGTATAATCTCTCGGATGTGCCGACGGACCATAGCCAACGCCAATACGATCCGAAGATTCAGTGCATTACCCGAGTTGCCTGAGAGCAAGCTCCATGATGACACAACTTGCGTAACTGCCCAGATGTGCTGACGAGCCGTAACCAACACCGATACAATCCGTGTAATCGGAGTAACAAATAAGGTTGCTCATGATAGACCGCTTCTCACTAGGTACCTTTATGTTCTAGATTGACAAGGGTTGCCGACGAGCAGAGCCACGAGCCGTCCTGCCACCCGTCAAATGAAACGGTACTAGGATAGACTAATCTTCGCAACTGACAACCTTTAATCCATTCTCAATGAAATGGATGGTCATGCAATGACCCACTGAGCACATGTCATACAAAGGTGACTATCTGCCAATAACAACACCTTATGAGGCAGGAAAGAATACCATTGACGGCGATCCGCAGATCCAGCATGTCACCCAAGTTGCCGATGAATAGCTCAGCAATGACACAACTCGTAAAATTGCAGTAACGAATGAGGTTGCTCACGACATACCGCTTCTCACTAAGTACCTTTATGTTCCAAATTGACGAGGGTTACAGACGAGCAGAGCTACGAGCCGTCCAACCACCAGCCAAATGAAACGGTACTAGGATAGACTAATCTTCGCGACTGACAACCTTGCCAACTCCACGTGACAAAGACTCTGGCTAGGTTTAGGGACTTGCATTCCAAGGAGGCGTCATAATCCTCCCATCCTATTTCAAACTTTCAGGGCTTGCAACCTAAGGACACGTCACCAATACCTCATCCTCTTTTTCCACTTCCAGGGATCAAAACCAGAGGACATGTCATGAATGCCCCATCGACATTTCGCAAACGACCAATCTCCACACAGCAGAAGATTGCACGGGGATAGCCTCATGTTGCTTTAGTGCTAGAATGCCTAAAGCATCAAGAGGATTTATCCTCCCAATGTACATATCAAATCTTCTCGTAGTAGAAGATTTCGAGGGAAAGCCTTGTGATGCTTTAGCGCTAGAGTGCCTAAAGCATCAAGAGGATTCATCCCCCAATGTACGTATCATATAACCCATCTCCTCACAGTAGAAGATGTCACTAGATAGTCTCGTGATGCTTTAGCACTAGAATGCCTAAAGCATCAAGAGGATTCATCATTCCAACACATGTACAAATATCACATCATCAATATGACAGAATATCAAGAATAAAATCATGTACGGAATGTAAACGTGAGAAAACATACGTATATGTAAAAACTAACGTGTTGTCAAACAGTCTCCGTCGGGTTTTTTGGTGTGGTATCCCATAAAATAACAGTTTTGAAAACCATAATGCAATGCAGTGCAGAATGTATAAAGATCCCTACCTCAATGGTGACCACGACACCGTTACCGACAAACCAGCTCCACGCATTGTCGTAAGCGAAAAGTCGAATCAATCGACACCTCCGGAACATGAAACAAGAAATGGCAGAAGCTTAGTTTGAAAACTCCTCAGCCGAAGCAGCTACAGTCGTCCGTGACTCGCTGTCTCAAACTTTTGAATCGGCTAGCCCTCACTCGGAAAGCCCGAGTTCTCGCCCTCGGTATCTCCTTTGCGGTCAAAGAAGAAGGAGAAGCAGTCGCTTCTTTTGCATATATATATATATGTATGTATGTAACATTAAAACCATATATTGTCGTTTCCTGACTCGATATATGTGTGTGTGTGTGTATATATATATATATATATATATGTGTGTGTGTGTGTGTGTGTGTGTGTAGATATGTGTGTGTATATATATATGTATGTAACATTAAAACCATATATTGTCGTTTCCTGACTCGTTTAAAACATGAATCGAAAATATTCCTTTAGTCAAAATAATTTTTCAAAAATATATTTGTAAACCAAAAATTTTCGCTCGGAAAAATCTAATTTGACTATTTGACTGAAAAACGCAAACTTGGTCGCTAAACAACAAAATGGGTCAACTCTCCACATTTGATCGAAAATTTGTGAAAAATTTACATGTGGCATTTTAAAATTATTTTAAAATCACAGATTTTACATCTTAACCACCTTAAAAGAAATTTCGTCCCGATATTTAAAACAAACCCCAAAACACAAATTTTAAGAAACTCTCTACTCAGTGTGATACCCAAAGCATACAAACTAAGAGAATCTTCCTAGAAGAACGCATTTTCCTACGTCTAGAGTTTCCCTCAAGCCTAGAGCAGGACAAAAATTCAAGAGCGTGTCCAAAACCAACACTGAAGGAACCATCGTGAAACGAACAAAGTTCACAATGAGCTGACAAACCAACAAAAGCAAAGGAGGGTCACCCGAACAGAAACAAAAAGGATGACCCGATTGATCAATCGAAAAATGAACCAATTTCCAGTGAAAGGACCCACACGTCCTGACAAAAAACAAACAAGGGAGTTTTAATTGGCTATAGCGGCTCACACAACAACGAATTGATGTGGAGTCCCCTCAACACCCGAGACGTGACTTAACGAATTTCCCGACCAGGAACACGTTTGGAACTAGAAAATGAAAAGACATCGGTTGGACCCGGGTTTAGAGTGTCAGTCAAAACGCTCTCCATGTCTGAGCAATACTCTAAATCTAGATCACAACCACACAACAGTCTCTGGCTTCCTGCTGTCCAACCACCAAGCCCAACAAGAGAGAGAATTTGAGTTCTGCAGCATGTAAAAGACTTCCATCGAAGTAAGGAATAAGACTTCGTACCAAAACCAAAGCAAGTTTAGGGAATTGGGGCGTTTAAATTATAATGACCCGTTTTGAATTCTTTCATTTTTCTTTAACATATAAAATTTAGCCATATAAATTTTTCTTTCATTTATTTATTTAAAACATATGAAAGGAAAATAAATCTGAATGATTAAATAGAAATTGTGATTAAGCGGAAATCAATAACAAATTCAAAATATGGTTTTATACACCTTAAACCCAAGTCTATTTTTTTAAACAAAACATTTACCATACTTCCAAATATAATATTATTTATACAAAGTTCAGTTTTTACTTTCAGTAAGCCATAACCCTCAGGTCATATCCGCCGAGGTAATCCAAGTGCTCATCATGAACCACTCCTTTCTCAGGTATAAAGTTCGTATCTTGTACATCATCTACACCACAAGCAAACTGTGAGCCTAACGCTCAGCAAGAAGTAAGATGCAGTATGATGCGTGCATATGTCTGATTATCTCAGAAAGGAATCCATCAAATCTCATTTATTCATAGTCTCATATCATTAAATTCATACATTGAGCTGGGTTATTGAGAATATTTTTCACAAGGAGAATAGTTTCTGGCTGGAAACTAACTCTTAGGAGACAAACTCTCACATCCCGATGAGGGAAGAGTTTAATCTCCGGACTCTCAGTTAGAATCTAAACTATCTCCCCAACCCCCAATTCCCATTACATTTATTTAGTCCGGTCTCTCCCGTGTAATGTCTCTTCCATGCAATGTGAATACCAATCCAAATATGGCATCACTCTTATGCCTATTCATGATGCATGTCAATGAAATGCCATAACAATCACAACAATATAATGTATTCGTAACCAGACAAGTCAACATAATAAATCTTCACATATCGGCAATGAAATAGATAAATGATGCATTAGGAAATAAATCATTATTTTCCAATCTTTCTTATATTAACCAGGTTTATTCAATAATAACAACAATAAATCTCAACACACTATATCCACTGAGTAATCCATTTTCCAAGTATAGCATTCGTCACAATCAAATAAGGAACCAATACTAGCATTCTCAACACTATAGGATAAAATCAATGATTAACAGAGTATCAACTAATAACAGGGAAATAAGCTAAGCAATTAATATCAAGGAAGCAAGTTATGTAATTAGATTAGCTATTAACCTAAAATTAATCAAACAGAGAGTAACAGCAGGGAATAAAACCATGCAGAGAAATTCAATTAACAATTCATAGATTACGATTTGCAATTCAAATAAACGTACTATACTTGTGGTGTAGGCCTCCTCTGGAAACAACACGAAATTACTTCTTACCTATTCAAAGATCCCTCATGGCCAAGCTTCTCTGCTAACCACAGCAGAACACGGTTCACACTAACACTTCCAGACACGGCCGAACTTCTCTTCTCACTTTCACTTTCGTGTGCTCTTTGTCAAAACACTCCTCTCTTCCTCTCCTCTTTTTGCCTCACTCTCTCTGTCTCTCCTTTTCTTTTGCACTCTCTGTCCCTTTTCTCCTTTATAAAGGACTGCCTCACTTTCTCTGAAGAAGCAAATTACCAGCGTCCCCTTTTTTCCTCCCTAAATCCCTCGTCTATGCCTTTCCTTTAGCAAACAAAGGAGCTGATAGTGCGGATAAAGTGGAATACCATGTTGGAACATTTGTCTCATTGGGAAAAAAATAGATGTAAAGTAATCGGGTAAGTGACATAATGACCGCCGAAGAAGACTTTCCTTCGTCTGTCAACCTCTAAGAGACGTCCGTCAACTTCTTCGCCATGAGGGACGTTCGTTCCTCAATGAGGGATGTTCTTTGGCTTCACATTTTAAACTTCCATCAACCTTTAAGTGACATCCGTCAAATTCTTTGCCATGAGGGACATTCGTTCCTCAATGAGGGACGTTTGTTCCTCTCAAAAAGACTTTCCTTCGTCATTTCCAAACTATGCCGTCCCACTAAATATTAACGCCGTTCCCTCGCCGTTCCATTTCCTTTTATTTCGGATGTCCTTGTCCATAAAGGACGTCCATCGCTTCCTAAAATGACTCATAACGACGTCTCTCCACTTAACCTTAACAAAGTCATTCTCTATTCTTTCGTTTTACACATCCCACTTCTAATAGGGATGTCTCTCGCTTCCTAAAATGATGAAGTTCCCTTTTCATTCCAATGTCCAGCAAGTTGTCTTCTATTGCAACAAAATAATTTTCCACAAGCCAAATATTATCTTTCTGTGGAGGAATGTTGTCTTTCTAACGACAACGTTCCATTGCAGACAACGTTCCATTGCAGAACGACAACTCTTTTTAACGAATAGTGGAAAGACAATGTTCTGCCACAGAAAAATAACATTCTGCAGCAGAATGATAATATTTTTTTAATAAAAAATATAATTACGTTGTGTACTCTATCTATTTTATATAGTTCAATAGTTGAATTATTAGAAAAAAAAAAAAAAAAAAAAATTTAGTGGGTGATTTTATTCTCACTATATTGCTGAAGATTAAACCCACTTGTAGCCGCCGATTCTTTTCCTCCATTCCCTTCTCGCTTCACTTGTAGTTTCGGCCTAACCATCGTCGTCCCCACCTTCATTTTCGGTGCTTCCACGCACCGTTTTTGTTGGATGGGTTGTATTTCCTCCTGATTTTTCCTCATAGATTGTCAACGATAGTCGTTAAACACTGAATTCCGACGCGGTTGTTTTTCCCGAGGAGTTCAGAATTTCTTCTTGTTGTTGCAGATTCATACTTCCGAGCAGGTAGTCAATTCTTCCATCCGTTTTCTGTTTTCCGTTTTCCTTCAAAAATTTGCATTTTCAGGTTGGGCCAGCTTGGTTTCCGACAATCTTTAATCTGATTTTCCCACCTACTGCTATCTCTGTGATTGGATAACAACATTCTCTCACACCCATCTACTGAAAGAAGAAACCTCTCCGGCAACATTCTTTTCTATTTATGATCTGTTTAGTTGCTCAAAAGAAGAAGAAATATATGTAATCGAAGTATATCAGGTTGTTCTTAGGTTAATGCAAAATAAGACTAAAAGAACAAGTTTGAAGTCTGATGATATCTACAGGAAGATTCTCGTTAAGGCTCATTTTTAACCCATCTTTTTTTCTTGTTTCCGTTTTGACTTGGTTTTTATGAGCCTGTCTTCATATGTTTATTTCTTAGCCCTTATGAAGCAGCGTGGTGTCAATATGGAGTGATTAGAATTTTCTTGTGCAGGAAGCTTTCGAAACAAACTATTAGCAGGCTGTAAATGTTCGTTGTTGAACATTTCGTATGAACATTTTTGACGTCCGATTGAAGAATTTTTCTCTCGGGTCATTTGTAATTTGTTTGTTATGATGATATTTGTGAATCCCAGCTCATTATGAGTTCTTTGAAAAGTCTGGGAGTAGTATATTTCCACAATTATCTTAGCCTTGTGGTTCATGTTATTATTTGGCGAACTAGTATTTTGATTGACCAATGTATTAATTTCTTTTGTCGAATAAACTTTAATGCTGTAATCCTCAAGCGCTTGTTTATGAGTAAGGTCAACAAGGCGCCACTTTCTCTTTCTAAGGCTTATTCAGTTGATGCAAGGAAAGGTTGGTTCGTAATTCTCCTTATTGCTTCTTTCCTCAAATGCATGGCATATGTTAGGATCTGCATGGGTTTCATTGCTTTAATTTAATTTGTTTTCCTTTTTAAGAGGATAAGATTGCTGTCATTGTCGGGATTGTGACTGATGATATTCGTGTTCAACGAGTTCCTGCTTTGAAAGTCACAGCTTTGAGGTTCACTGAGACGGCAAAAGCACGCATATTGAAAGCAGGTGGAGAATGTTTGACATTTGACGATCTTGCCCAGAGGGAGCCATTAGGCCAAAACACTGTAAGCATTTTTTTGTAGATTTGCGCATTTGTATCAAATCTATTTGAGATTGGGACTTATTGACATACTACTATCTCTATTCACATCAATGTACTTGCATCGGGATGCTGCTGGAGAACATCACCGAGTTATTTTGATAAAATACAAATTTTTACTCCATGTCTGAGTTCTCTCCCATGATTGCATGTGATGTCTCGTTTAACTCATTGTGTGGAGTAATTTTGGTTCCATCTCTACAAGTTCTTCTCCGTAGCCCAAAGAATGCTTGTGAAGCTGTGAAGCACTTCAGCCCAGCACCTGGTGTCCCTCGTAGCCATTAGCGGTGTGCAAACCGAATCGGAGCCGAAGAACCAAATCGGAACCGGTCAATTGGGGTTGGTTCAGGTCGGTTTTGCGCACTGAAACATCGAATTTTGGTTAATTATGGTGATAACTGGGTGTTTCGGTTCGGTTTTTGGTTTTGGTTTCTCAAAACCGACAAACCGAAACCAAACCACATGTGAGGGCTTTGAGGGCTGTTTCAGTTCTGTTTCGTCTCCGCGTTCGAGTCATCGAGTGTTCGCTTCGTTCGTGCCTCCGCAGTCCGCTCCACCTTGTGGTTCGTCTTCGTCATTTCGTCGCCCGACGCTCGGTTTTCTGCTCCAGTCGCCAGTCGCCCTCAATTTCCCCTCCGCTCCGACTCCGGTGTCGATTTTCTCGGTAAGTAATAATTTTTACCCTCAATTCTAAATCTGATTCTGATTGCTGTGACGATTTGGAGCGAACAAAATAAACCTAAACCTATTTTGCATTGTCTGCACCAACTGTTGGACGTATATTGCTATTTGCTAAAACAATGAACTCCAAACCTAAACCTGTTCAGTTCATTGTATATTGCTATTTGCTAATTGCAGTGAACAAAATACAGTGAACGATGAAACAATGAATTCTCTGCTGAAACAATGAATTGTAATGTGCTGAATTTTCTACATAATTGTTGAAAATATTGTTGATATTGTAGTTGTTTTTGATATTGTGCTCGCAATTTTGATTAGTTGTTAATTGGTTTATGTTTCTGCAAGTCAAAGGAGTTTGTTGTTTGGGAATATTTAGTTGTTGTTGTGCTTATTGTATACTCTCAGTTGATTGAGGAAACTTGAAGATTGTAGTTGGTTTATGCTCTTGTTGATAACTCCCGAGAATGATGATAATTTATGGTTGAATTGATACAGTTTTGATGAATTCAATTTTATGATGTTAGACTGCGAGTAAATTTTGAGCCTTCTCCAAGCAGTTTTCTGAATGTATGGTCGACATTCTATTGAGGTTTTCTGTCGGCAATGAAGTGGATTTCTGGGTAATCCATGATTAGTGGGGTAGATTATGTTTAGTTAAATCCATAAAAAAGTTCAGCTGGTAATTTCTGCTTGAAATAGCTTGATTTCGAGCTTTTGCCTTTGAATATATTATTTCCAAATTTCCATTGAAATGTGTCGCTGCTCTTATCATCTCGTTGAGTGTTGGAAATCTTGCGAGAGGAAAATGAAAACCATGCTGTATTGTACTGTTTGACAGGATTTCTGAAGTCTCATTTACTAATGATCCACTACATTCAGGTTAGCATATTCAAATCTACAGCATTATTGTGATTTAGATGATAAATCATTACATATATTTAAATTTTATGAGTTGGAAGAAATAATTCTCTTAATATGATTGCAGGATCTTTTGAAAGCTTCACAAACTAGACTACATACATTGGTTTTCAGATATACATCAGTGAAGTCTCTTTCCTTATCATTTTAACCAGCCTCTGTTTCCTTCCTTTGAAAAGTCCTGCTTCATTCGCGCTACCAGCTTTTCATAGATATTGCAATGACTTACAGATCTAACTATTTTCCAATTTTAGTACTCTCGCTTATTTTTCTTTGAACGTATCATTCAGAACAACGTTCAATTAACTCATCTCAGGTTCAGATCATGTTAAGGATTCAAGCCCTTCTAAACTATTCACCTTTTTTAAACAGCTGGTAAAATGACAAATTTTTGCTATTTGGAACCAAATCTCTCTGTAACTGTTGTATGCTAGGATGAAAGGATTACGCAGATGCATGTAATGAAGAAAAACAATAGTAACAATTTTGATTATTTTGATATTTGGAAAAAAAAAAAGATTGCAAAACCGGAACTGAACCGGAATCAGAACAGGAACCGAAATTTGAGTTTGGTTCCAGTTCGGTTTTGAAAAACTAAAAATTCGGTTTCAGTTCGGCAATAGCCAAACTGAAACCGATTGGTTTGGTTCGGTTCTACATCAAAACTGAACCGAACCGGTTTTTGAACACCCCTAGTAGCCACACCAAACTGTTTGTGAGGTCGAAGGGAAGAGAGTTAGAAAAGGCTTAGATAGAGGAAGAGAGAAACAGCAGGAGCTGATTATATCTCTTTTTATGGTCTGATTTTATATATATATCGCTTTTGATTGTTAGATTTAGATGTTGGCTACAGCAGGAGTTTTGTTAGATGTTTGGTATAATGAATAATATAACTTTGGTAAGATAACTAAATCATACAAAAGTAGAATCACAAATTACAAGATCTCTGATTTTGAAAGAGTGTTAGAGTTACAAACATTCTAATCCTAAATTGGTATCATCTCTGCCTGGGTTCATAAATTAGGAGTTGGTTTTTATCTCGGATATGAGTTCCAAAACATGTTTTGGAGAGTCTTAGAAATCTATTGATGATGGTACATTATTAGGTATCAAGGTTTAATGGATTTAATTTTGATGGATTTAATAGATTCTTGGATAGTTGGATTATGACATTGTGTAGTGTTCATCAGTTGAGCAAGGGATTTATTTATTATGTTCAATCAAACATTTATTTTTTTCTAAACCTATTTTTAGATGTATCTCATATACTTCATGATTACAACATGTCAGTTTTTAATGTATATGTATGTTTTTACTATCACATTTATTTTGTGTATGCATCTCTATTTTTAGCCGATGATGATACTAGTTGTTTATAGGATTTCATCGCCTCAAGTGAGGGTCTTTGTTTGATGTGCATCTTTGACTATTAGAGAATGTGTTTTTATATTTTGCAAATAGAGTAATAGGACAACTAATTGTATTAGGTTCTTGGGTGTGAATCCTTAAACCAAATCAAGGTTATTATTTCAAGTTGCTATTTATGCCTATGATATTGTGAGTTGGAAGAGTGATCGACTCTCTTTTCATTGATGTTTGTACATACTTCCAGTAGTGATTTATTTTTATTATTTAGCACAATATAATAAGATGTTTTAACATGCATGCTTTCTAATAGTTTTTGAAACATGTTTTGGAAAACATCTATATTTTGGAAAACACTAGATATAATACTTAGAATTCTATTGAGTTTAGACAACTCATGTCAATTGACTCTTCCTTTCAGGTCATATAGTCAAGGAGTCTTATACTCACTGATGGAGGATTGAGTTCAACACCAATTTAGTTTCATTTCGATTATTTAAGAGTTTTTTCCTTGGTGAGATTTATTAATATTAAATTTTAATTATTTTTATTTGCATTATTTCTTTTGATTATTTGTACCGACATGTCATGGTATTTTAGTTTTTGCACAATCAGATTAAAGTTGGATTTTCTATTACATTATCTATTATGTTATCATTGAAATTTGATTTAGCCTATATTTTCAAGTCCTTTCTACTTTAACTTACTGTGGGCGTTTAAATCTCTCGCTGAGATTTTATTGATTGCCATCGAGGGTTAGAAGGTTTGATCCTCCTAGAGGTCGGGTCATTGCCTCTTTTCGTAGTGGGCTCCTTTTGGATCGTGCCAATGAAGTTATTTTGAAAATTGCTTAAAATGATTAACTAGGTATAGGTTTTCATAGAACTTTGTTGCCTCAAATAACTAGGATTTTAGAGAGAGATAGAGAGAAAGTAGAAAGAGATGGAGTATCTTGCATTGGGAGTTGTGTCTATTTTGTAAGTAGATCAAATTTAGATTTCTATTTGGGTAACTCTATTTCATTGTGTCAATGAACTATATTGGGTATTGTATGATGCAAAAGACTTTCAAAACTCGATATTAAGTTTATTGTCTATCTAACACTAGTACGTGCAATGGTCTATGTTTAGAAAATTTTGGTGACATAATTACTTTAAATTCTTTCATAGCAAGTTGTCTTCCATTGCAACAAAATAATTGCTTGACAGTCGGCAGCAATGTTTGTAGAGAGATGTAGCTTGTGATAAAACCTAGGATCACCGTCTTTGGCAAAATCAGGTCGACATGATACTATTTAACAAGTGTATGATGTAGTTTTTGAACAACTAAGTTTTATGGTTAGAACTATTATCAAGGTGATTACAACAACTCACATAAAAATGTTACACCAGGTAAATTATTGGGAACACAAATTATGATTTGACAATTATAGAATATAGTTTTAAGCAAAATGCATCAACTATATGAATCAAACTCCCACACCATCGAGGGTTTATACCAAGGACTGTTGCCCATGTTATGACCACAAAAATATAAGAAGCTACAAAGGTCCACCAAAATGACGCCATTTCAAGGCTTGTTTCATATTCGTCTTGTTCATCAGTTGGCGTAGAGGGCACAGAGCTTGTGCAATCCATGTGGAGTAGTGGTTTGCATAGATACTCATTTCCTCCATAGTTCCTTTCGTCAAAGTCAGAAAATTGGCCTCCGTTAGGGATTGGACCTGATAGGTTGTTTTTCGAGACATTGAAGATGGCTAGAAAGTTAAGGTTGACGATTTCAGACGGGATTTCTCCGCTCAAATTATTGGACGAAAGATCTAAACTCTCAATTAATCTCATTTTCGAAATGCTGCTTGGTATGGATCCCCATAGTTGATTATTCGACAAGTTTAGGCTGCGGATTGCTTGTGAATATTCAATTTGAGTTGGAATTTGACCAAATAATTTGTTGTTTGACAGATCTAGTCCAGTCATGTAATTAAGGAGGTTGTTTTGGTAACTGTACAATACTCCTTTCGTTGTGAATTCGGCTTCATATCCTGCTGAAATTTCTGTCAGGTTACTGGTAATCATAGGGAAGAAGAGTGTGGAGTTTAAATTGTAATATCTAGGAGATTCTTCGTCCCCAAAAAATAAATTAATTCCAAGATGTAGGCCATAATCATCTTCACTGTCTGTAACCCAAAATGGTCTTTCGAATAAACACGAGGGAATGGAACCATTAAAATTGTTATGTGAAAGGTCCAAGATCTTGATGTTTTCTAGTGTGCAGAGCTGCATTGAGATTTCTCCTTCTAATTGCATTCCTGCCATTAGAAGTATCTGTATGTTCTTGAGGGAATAGATCCAATTGGGGAGAATGCGGTTAGAAAAATCATTGTAACTGAGATCAAGGGATATTAAGTTGGAGTTATTTCGAAATCCATTGGGTATTGCTCCAGATAAGTTGTTCTCTCGGAGAGATAGTGACTTCAATCGAGAATCACTTAAGCAAGAAGGTACAGAACCAGTGAACTTATTACGAGAGATGTCTAAATAATCGAGGTAATTGTTGCATAGCTCAAGTGGAATATCACCTTCTAAATAATTGTCTGAGACTTTGAGAACAGTAAGGAATGGTAAATGTTTGATCCAACTCGGGAGTCGACCCGAAATCATATTATTGGAAATGTCGAAAACTAATAAATCTGACTTACCCTCTGCTCCAACTTCAATGGTCCAGTCCTCAATAGTTCCATTGAATTTGTTGTTATTCAAATGTAGGATCGCAAGAGTAAGGAGGTTTGTGAGGTTCAAAAACATCTTCCCACGAAGAAGGTTGTTTGAAAGGTTTATGAGCACCATTTTTCTGCTTCTAGTAAACAAATTTTTTAGAACTTCGCCACTGAATCTGTTGAAGGAAAAGTCCACTGTGTTAAGTACTTTTAGTTCTCCCAATGAAGAAGGAAGGTTGTCTTCAAATCTATTCCTTGATATATTAAAAACGAAGAGTCTGGGTAGAAACAATCCTATCCCATCAGGAAGCTTACCATCAATCCTATTGCTAGAAATGTCGAGATAAGACAAAGGATGGATGAAGTCAGGAAGGATGAGATTTCCCGTGAGGAAATTGCTCCTCAAAGATAGCCTACCCAATTGTGGATTATTCTGTAACAGCCAAGATGGAAAGCTGCCTTCTAGCTGGTTATGAGAAAGGTCAATGAACCTTAAATCATTTTGATGCAATAAGAAACTAGGAATAACAGAATTAGACAATCTATTTAGTGCTAAATTTGTCAGCCTGAGAAACTGCAGTTGAAAAGAAGGAAACCATGCTGGAATTTCAGTTTCCAATTGAAGATTATTGTCGAATAAGTCGAGAAATTGAAGCTTTGAATTATTGGCCAAGGAGCTGAGAGAGAATGAACTTTCGAAGGAATTGCGTGCTAATGATAAGATGCGAAGATCAGAGAGGTTCCCAATGGTTGGTGGTATGGTTCCACTTAGCATGTTGAAGTCGATGTTGAGAAGTTGAAGCTTAGTCATGTTGCCAATACAATCAGGAAGAGGACTTGTTATTCTATTATACCCCAAATTCAATTCGATAATGTTGTTCATTTTGCAGAAATCTGTTTCAAGTAGGAGAAATATCAATAACTTCAGCCATATTCATATGAAATTTGTACTTGAACAACGAAAAAAATATTTATAACTTTTGGGAGTTTACCTTGAAGATTCATATTCAACAAATTGAAGCTGATATCCAAATATTTCAACCTTCTCATGTTCACAAAATCTGCAGATGAAAGAAATTTATGAATCAACATTAAAACATCTTCAAGATAGACCATGAAAGAGAGAGAGAGAGAGAGAGAACCTGCTTGGTGTAGCAAACTAGGAATGTCGCAAGAGGATAAATCGAGTACCTGCAATTCTTGAAAGGGAAGAAACAAAGAAATATTCAAGAAAGATCCTAAAGATTCATAGTTTCCGCGTGATCCTAAATGTTTGTAGTAAAACGGTTCATTGTTTCTTAGTTTAAAAAGAGTGAGTCTCTCAACACGCCCACTGGTTGCACTGCAATTGACGCCCACCCATAGGCAACAGTCACTAGTGTTTACAGCTTTCATCGGAGAAAGAGCTAGCAACCCCATTCTTTCTTCCTCCACACACCCTTGAAATCCCTGCAACTGAGCCACAACCATGGCCGCCCAGATTAAGCCCATACCCAAAATCCTACCCATTTTTAATTCACTACTCACCACTCACACTTTTCCTTCATTTATAATCACGCGGACATGGGTTTGTTCCATCATGTTGTTCCTTTCAACCCATCATTTTCCAGGCAATCCATCAGCAGTCTGAAGTTGGTAGGAATTTAAGAGGCGATGACTTGGTTGACTTGGACGTGACGACGAAGTTAAACTAGAAATTAACACGAACATCACTAAACTAAGTTTAATATAATTAAACCACTAAATCATTAAATTTGTCACTGTCACAGCTATGTTTTTATTGTTTATTTTTTATATTTAAGTATTTTATTTATTAATAAAAATTATTTAATAGTTAATTTGTCATTAACTCAATAATTTCATGATTGTTTTATTAATTCTCAATAAAATATCTAACAATTATAATACAAATCAACAAACAAGTGAAAATATTAAATTGATGAATTCACGCTCGTTACTCATTAACTACAACATATTCAAGCAAGCGACCCCGTGCTACACAGGACATTTCTTTGCCTTGCATCCTGGGCTCCATAGTCAAATGTTGAACTTGCATGATCAAAATAATGTTTACATACATTTTGAAAAGAGTAGCGTCATAGTCATTTACCAAATATTCAACTAACAATTGACAAAAGTTTATATATGTGTGTGTGGTGGAGTGGGTGGAAGCACTAAGCCAATGAATTAATTACGAGTTTGAGTAAACTGAAATTTCCTTTTTCTTACATTCGGGCCCACCATTTCTTCTCAGTCATTTACCTAATTGGCACTAAAAATTCATCGGTTTATCTTTAAATATTGAGAAAATGACAAACTAAACAACCACCTAACTATTTTTGTTAATAAATGAATAGAAAAAAATTATCACTAACATTACTATCACATTTGTCAATAAATGTTTTGATTTTGATTCGTAACGAATTGACAACAAGCTGCAGTGGATTGACGACGATCTACGGTGACTTGACCACGACCACGACCGCAACGGATTCATAAGGAGATTTATTTCTTTTACTTAGTGCGACAGTAAATTTTTGCAGATTGATAATTCTCTCAATTTTCAACAGTTTTGGATGCTTGAGTACTCAATTTCCATTGTGTTTTTGCAATGCACAGGTAGGAAACATCTGTTTTGTCATTTGATGCTTACCAGAGCGGATTCGGGTAGGAAAATATGCGGAGCTTCACAGTTTTGAATTGTGTAAGGGAAATTGGAGGACTTAGAACCGTTTTTAGCCCTTGAAAGTGGGACAAGCTGCCTTTGGCTTCTTGCCAACACGTAGATCTCGAAAAGTTATGCGAAATAAAAAAAATTCTTCCAAATCGGTCTGTTGAGCACAAAGTTATGGCCTTCCAACGTTTTCAAGTAAACAATCTCATTTTTTTTTGCCTGAATCTGCTCTAATATGCACTGAATGACAAAATAGATCTCTCCTACATGTTCATCGCAACAAAACAATGGAAAACAAGTCTTCAAGCATCCAAAACTGTTGAAAATTGATAGAATTATTGATCTGCAAAGATTCACGGTCTAACTAAGTGAAAGAAAAGAATTTCTTTCTTATCAATCTCCCGCAGATCGTGGTCAATCCAAGATGGATCGTTGTCAATCCGCCGCGGGTTCGTGGTCAATCCGCCGCGGGTTCGTGGTCAATCCGCTGCTATTCGTCGTCAATCCGCCGCGGTTGGTCGTCAAGCCGCTGTGGATCGTGGTCATTGATGGCAAACGTGGATGCAATGTTAGGGGCAACTTTTTTTCATAGTTCAGTGGTTAATTTGTTAGAAAAAATAGTTTAGTGTTTGACTTGTCATTGATAGTAAAGTAGGATGGTTGGCTTGTTATTTTCCATTAAAAATTCGTCAAAACTTTAAAATAATTTAGTAAAAGTATTTCTCTTTTAATTCTCATATAATTTGGGAAATTAACAAAACAACCACTATACTATAAGATCAATGACAAGTCAACTACTGAAATTTTTTTGCTAACAACTTAAACATTGAACTATGACATATGAAGCAAACATTACAGTTACCTGTTGAAACAAACATTACCGCGAAGACGATGACAAAATATGACTCTATACAATTTTAATTCTACTTCAGTTTTATGTTAAAATTGCAGTAAATTAAGCAATTTTATCGCGAAGACAATGCTAAGAAGCTCCGACATGGTCTTCTCGTCGTCGAAAACAATTTCCACATTTTTAGTTTTTCGAAAACATTGTCGAACGTCAGCATGACTCACCCCTCCTCTCGATTTCACCCGTCTAATTCTCATTACCATCTTCTCTTTCTTCTTCCTGGTTCATCGTTATAGTCCAGTGCTCATCACCAATGTCTCATTTTCTGCAGCAGAAAATCATCTTTCTGCTGTAGAACAGACGTTGTCGTTCATCTATGGAAAGAAATATTTTAAATCTCTTTAGTGGAAAGCAAATGCTCCACAGAAGAACAACAATGTTTTCAATAGAAAACATAGTCGCAATGTTTGCTCCATCCATTTCACATAGTTCAGCATTTAAGTTGTTAGCAAAAATTGTTAGATGGTGACTTGTCATTGATATCATAGTACAGTGGTTGTTTTGTTAATTTCCCATATAATTTTTAGGAAAAATTACAAATCAACCATCGTACTTTGTGACCAATGACAAGTCAACCACTAAAATATTTTTGCTAATAAATTAACCACCGAACTATAAAAAAAAGTTACCGCAAACATCGCTATCACATTTCTAATTATACGTATTGATTTCATTCCGTGACGGCCTAACTTTTAAAGCTGTCGAAATAATACGTTGCCACTCATTTGGCAGAGACATGACGACTTTCCATTTTTCTTGAGTAAGTGTGAACGTCGTTATAACAATTTATTTGAAACATCATTTCACCTTGCATTTTTTAGGCGTGCATCCACCGCGTGCATCCTTCCTGGCAAACAGCTCTCAACCAACGAGAGTCACTGTACGTGAATTTTATTCCGTACCCATTCTTCAACGCATGTTCAACGATTTCTTCTCTAATTTATTGAATGAACTATACTTCTTGCCAAGACTCATACCAACGAACGAACATTCTGCTAGTGGTGGTCGTCGAGGACTACTCTCGGCCATGTTCATGTATTCGTTGCTACTGGATTTGCATAATCAATAGAGTTTCTCTTTGTCTAAAGTTGCCGAGACAGAATGCGTCACTATAGGAGCTTTGTCTCCAATTGCACGTACCTCATTTGCCAAAACTGTGGATGTGAGCCCCACTTCAGCTTGACAATTAATAACAAATTCCTCGACACTCCCAAATGTCATTTGGTGTTTAACAAATGCTTCAACTTCTCCAAAATACAGTACACTTCAGCTATCAGAAATCTATAGGTTAGCTAATCGTTGACAAAATCACATAGAAAATCGAGATGAATGTAGTGTGAATTTATACAAGGCAGACGACGCACGATGTTCCGCCACAGAACATCCTCATTCCACAGCGGAATATTAACGTTTCGCGACAGATCGTGACACGTTCTGCTGCGGAACGTCAGTGCTAAAACGTTAATTTTGAAATTGTTGCGGCGGAACGAAATCAATGCATTTAAAGGCAAACGTGACGATGATGTTTGCGGTGACTTTTTTCATAGTTTAGTGGTTAATTTGTTAGCAAAAATATTTTTGTGGTTGACTTGTCATTAATCATAAAGTATGATGGTTGATTTGTCATTTTCTCTTTAATTTATTTAAATATTGTTTTTAATGAATAAATTATTTTAAAAATTTTATTAATTTGAAAGATATTATGTTTTGTATTTAATATTGTAATTGGAGTAATTTTCAACTCTATTTTTCAATTTCAATGAATATATTTTAAATTAAATTATTTAATGTCTGACTAGAGATAAATTAAATAGATACTCCTTAATAAATAATAGATTTTCTTTCGCTTAAAGATTTTGATATATTTAAGAAGTCTAAATTATTTATGGTTTTCAATAACTAATTTAACTTAATTTTTCAATCAATTTGAAAAAAAATTTAATTTAATTTATTTAAAATTTTGGAGTGTTATACAATGGACACTTCAACCTATTTGAGTCAATTAAGTATGAAAGCCAACTTTGAGAATGAACAATTTAGAGGTAAAAATACAGACAAACCTGATAGTGTTTGAGCAACTGAGTACTCTTCTTCTTATAAGTTGGAGTTATAAGATCCCGGCCAACGTTAAATTGGGCGGGACCAAGAGGGACACCTTTTATGTATTTAAATCCTTTCAACTGTGTAGAAATACAAGAGGGAAGCTATATTTCAACTGTCCAATAATTGTTGTGTTAAATTTAGGTAAAAGTGGATAAATGAATGGATGCAATTGAAGTGTTTTAGTGTATTATTGTGTTTTTTTGTAGGAAAAGTTGAATGGAATCTTGAAGAATAGTGTTAGGAAGCTATAACACTCCTTTCGGGTGCTACAATACTCACTCTATCATGTGCTACAACACCCATTTTTTAAATCAAATATAGATACTCTTGACATAAATCTTGTCCATCTTTCTAAGATGTCAAGACGAATGTCAAACAACTATTGTATATATAAGTTTTAGGGTAATTATCATTTAGGGTAAATGACAAATCAACCATCGTGGTTTGTGATTAATGACAAATTAACCACTATGGTATTTTTTTTTTAACAAGTTAACCACTGACGTATAGAAAAATGACAAACCCAACATCGCGGTGTCTTTCCGGTCACCAACTCCACCACAACAATCCCATAACTATAAACATCCGCTTTAGACGTGATTGGCAGATTAGAAATCCATTCAGGAGTCATATAACCTCTCGTTCCTCTTCCCCGAGCGAAACCTGAATCTAGTAGCTGCCCTCTTTCTAAAAGCTCAGACAGCCCGAAGTCAGCAACTTTAGTGGAATAATTTCAATCCAGAAGAATATTTTTAGGCTTGACGTTGCAGTGAAGAACCCATTCTAGGCACTCTTCATGTAAATAAGCCAACCCTTTTGCTGTTCCTATAGCAATTTGAAATCTCTTCCTCCAATCGAGCGTTTTGGAAGACAGATTCTTGGCCAATGACCCATGCTCCATAGATTCGTAGACGAGAAGCCTGTGAGACACCGCGTATTTGCGGTATTTTGAGACGGTGTCTCGTCAATTTGTTAACGAAAAACGTTACCGCGATGTTGGTTTTGTCATTTTCCATACGTCAGTGGTTCAATTGTTAGAAAAAATATCATAGTGGTTGACTTGTCATTGATCACAAACTACGATGGTTGATTTGTCATTTACCCTATCATATAGTTTAGAGTATTTTTTATCTGTCACCCTCAACTTTCATTTTTTTTATCTATCACCTTCAATTAAAGAAAATTTGTAACTTTCACCTTCTGTTAACCTCCGTCATTTTTGCTGTTAATCGAGCTCCGGACTACGAGAAGACGAAGGCGAAGACTCTGAACTGAGCAAGCGAACGAAGGCGAAGGCGACCCGACTCTGCAGCTCCATTCTGCTGGTTCCGAAGGTTTAGAGAAAGCTGTTCACCAGAATTTTCAGCTGAGCTCTAGCTTCGTCTCTTTCTGCGTATGCCATTTTCAGAAGGTTTAGCAGATTCTTGACTTTCTCTTTACTCTTTCTAATCTCCTCAGTTGCTTCCATTTTCAACGACTCCAGCTCAAAGCTCGCGTACAGAAGCTTCTGCTGCAACTCATCAACATTCTACCATTTTCAGACATTTTCACATCAGTTTTCCTCGACTAATTACAATTCACTCAAGCTTTTCACAATTTTGAAAAATATGCTCAAGACCCAGAAGCAGAGCATCTCATTGAAGAAAATTATACATAAATAATTAGTCTCTCTAGTCTGTCTTCGATTCACGCAAAAGATCTTGTTCTTAAAGTAAAAAAAGCTTCTATTTTTTAGTAATAAAAAAAAAAAAAAAAACAAGAGCAAAATCTTTGTTTTGCTTATACGCTTTTATTAATTAATTAATAAATTCAAATATTGGTAAGATCCCCTCACAAGATAACTAAAACAATATTGATATTTAGTTTTTGGATAGAAATATCAAATTGGAAAAAAAAGAAAGGCAAAATACTTGGGTAAGTTTTAGGCTTGAAACTCTTGGACTTTGATTGTGCAAGTGTTGCTTCTATTTTTGCGTAGATTATATGTGTAGTAAACTATGTTTGCTTACTAGTGGCTCGTGTTATAATTAAACTATGTTTGCTTACTATTGCAAGTGACAACATGTTTACTCTTAATACATGGTTTATCAAACCATGTATGATGTGCTAAGTGTGCCCAATAATGATGAGATTGGATACTCAGATGGCATAATACAATGATATTATAATTTAGTTAAATGTATTTTTGCACCCATGTCGTCTTTATGGAATCCTTTATCATAGTCTTGTGCTTTGAGGGGATCGAGGATGAGACAATGCTTCTTTGTACCCTTTAGAATATGAGTAGATGTCACCATGCAAAATTGAATTGAGAATCCCAAGAGGGAATGAAACAAAAATCTCCGAGTGTAGACATAACTACAAAAACGTTTGTGTAAGAGAACTACTGCAACAAGGCTCCCCCTCATGTGCTGGTTCTGTTTGAAGTCTTGTACATGTTTTCGATGACATTCTGCGCACCAGTGAAACATAAAAAGAAGGATGTCAGTCATATTCGAGTCGATCAAGTCTGAAAAGTTGAGTTTGAGAATGAACGATGCAGACCTGATAGTGTTTGAGCAAGTGAGGTCTCTTCTTGTTAGAGGTTGGAGTTATGAGGTCCCGTTCGATGTCGAATTGGACGGGATGAAGATGGAC
The DNA here is from genome assembly GCA_022433065.1 of Begonia loranthoides. Taxonomy (NCBI): domain Eukaryota; kingdom Viridiplantae; phylum Streptophyta; class Magnoliopsida; order Cucurbitales; family Begoniaceae; genus Begonia; species Begonia loranthoides. The sequence goes on from CM039485.1 coordinate 3,512,628, forward strand.
GCCTCTTATGTATTCAAAGCCTTGCAACTGCGAAGAAAGTGGGATGTTATACACACACAAGTCATTGCCACTAACAAACTAAAATTGGAAGCAGAAAGATGAGAAACTTCTTTTCTTTAGCGATCTTGGCGAGCTGCCCAAGGATGAACTCCTTTGCTTTTTGGTCCTCGCATAGAGCTTCAAAGTCCCCCCTCGTGACACCATGTTCTTCAGCCCAGCGTTCAAGCGCTTCCCCATTTTTTTTTACGCAGGTGGCCAAGAAAGACTCTCATACTTATTGACACTGGGTGCGAAGATTTTGACTTTCACGGATCCACCAGCGCTTCCACTTCAGGCCGTGCCTGGAGGTGAGTCTCCCTGAGACCTTCGCCTGAGGGGGTGGGGGAGGCAGACGCGGACCCTTCACCGCCTCCCCTCTCACCTTGCAGATGAGCTCCTTCGCCGCCTTCATACTCGTCGTCTGCTTTACCCTTCTTTGCTGGAGTACGCTATGCCTTTACCTTTCACTTTGACTTTAGCTTCACAACTTCTATAAAAATTGAGGCCAGGGGCCTTTCTATCTATAATTGAGCTTCTTATCCCTTGTTTGATGATTTAGATTCCATTTTTCTGCAATCGGCATCTCAATGGAGCTTAAGTCATGGTTCATCTATAGTTTTGTGCTCAAATATATACGTTCATTTTGTATTATCATCAATCTTTCAAGGACTGATCTCCGATCAATTCCTTCCTCATCTTTCTTTTTTCATGAACCACCAGTCAGACTGCTATTAGATAGCCTTACATTTCTGCAATTTATTTTCTATAAAAGTCATCCAGCTGAAATAAGGTCTGATGTTCCACCTTTAAAAGTAGTAGGACATAGAAGAATGTCATAATTCCTATCAGCTTAGTGTTTGATAAATTTGATCTATTCTTGCAGAATCTTCAAATGTAGTGTAGAAGAGAAAATTTTCAGTGGTGATAATGCTGTGGATGCAGAATGGATGGCCTACTTGGGAGCTTTTTCTGCATTACGTTCTCTGAATCTCGCTGACTGCCATAGAATTACTAATTCTGCTCTTTAGTCTATATCAGGTGTGCTTCCATCTCATAAGACTGAGATCAAAGCGGATTAATTCAATCAATTGTGTTAATGAAATTGACCAGAGTTTGGTACATCCGATGATATTATCCACTCTGTTTCTCCCACACTACGCATTTGTTTCTTCCACCTTCATCATTTTATTTTCCGATAACGTCTCAGATACACACCCATGTTTTTCCCAATCTTCAGGGATGGCTAGTTTGAAAGAGCTAGACCTTTCGAGACGTGTCAAGTTGACTGATGCTGGAATTATGCATATTCTATCCATATCAACTCTAGAAAAGCTATCCATTTCAGAAACACGTGTAAGCTCACATGGTATTAGGCTTCTTGCTTCTCTGAGAAACTTGAGTTTCTTGGACTTGGGGGGTTTGCCTGTTACAGATCAATCATTGAGTTACTTACCTTCAGGTAACTTCTAATTCAATTCGTTTGCCATTTCTTCCTGCCAGATTGTCTGTATTTAACCAGCCCAATAAGATAGATACTGAAAAAAGGATCTATTGTGCTTCAAATGTTTACAATGTTAAGCTTCCTGAATCTTGCTTGGACTAGCGTCACACAGTTGCCAAAATTTACTTCTCTTGAAATCTTGAACATGAGCAATTGTACAATTAACTCTTCACAAAAAGGGTTTTGTAACAAAGTTCCTTTACAGAAGCTTATTGTCTCTGGAGCAACATTTGTAAATGAGGATGAAATTTTGGGAAGTATTGAAGCCATTTCTCTGTGCATTCTGGATGTCTCAAACTCTTCCCTTCGTAGTTTCTCATTCTTACCTCAGATGAAAGCCCTGCAACACTTGAATCTTAGCTCTACCACGATCAAAAATGATTCAATGGAGCTCCTAGCATTTCTAGGACCTAGTTTGAAAACCTTAAATCTCGGCAACACCAAGGTTAACTTCCCGGGAGTTGGGATTTTGGCTGGAGAAGTACCCAATCTCGAAACTATATCATTAGCGCACACACCAATCGATGATGCAGCAGTCATATGCGTCAGCAGGATGCCCTCTCTGAAGGCTATCAACTTAAACAGTACAAACATCAAAGGTAACACTTTTGATTCTAAACCATTGATGCAACTTTTGCAGTTTTATTGCATTTCTCATTATGTTTTGACAGGTATAATTCCTCAGTATGGTACCGAGCCAGATTCTCTATCTTTTACTGTTCTACAAGGGCTTAGATGTTTAGAAGTGTTAAATTTGGAGCAGACTCAAATTAGGGATGCAGCCTTATGTGCTTTATCAAGTCTTACAGAATTGCGTAACGTCAATCTTAAAAGTGATTCTCTTACTGACAGCGCCCTTTACTACTTGTCATCTATCCCAAAGCTAGCTAGTTCTCGGCATTTGAGATGCAGTAGTGATGAATTCGGGGCTTGATTTGCTGAAGCCCCCATCCACCTTGATTAAAATGGATTTGAGTGGCTAATGGCTCTTGACTGGGGATGCAATATTGACATTTGGTAGGAGGTTTCCTCAAATCCAAGTGATGCATGAGCTCACTCCTCTCTCCCCATCTACTCACACTGGGCACTCTAATAGCACTAGATTTACTTCCAGGATTTCGAAAGTGAAGGAGAATAACAGAGAAATACAAATGTCACAAAGTTTTTTTCCCAAGGGGAAGAAGCTCATCTTTATTGCCAAGGTTTCATAAAGTGGATTAATGGTCTATGCATAATAACCATATGTAGAGTGAATTCTTTCAATTGTTTAGAAACGAGCAAGAAACTTGGAATAGTAGAAGATACTCCCTCCTGTATTTGTTTTGCTTGCATTTTTGTACATGTTGTCGATGACATTATGAAAGAAAGCGAAAATGACAAACGTTAGTGGTAAACCAACCATCATCCTTTTTTTTGTTAACAAATTAACCACTAAACTATGAAAAAATGACATCGCTAATATCACCGTTGCGTTTTCTGTTAATGACGACGAACCGCGACGAATTGATGACAAACCGTTGCCTCATATTTCTGGCACGACCATTGATGGACAGGTAACAACAACGACAACGAAAGACATCCAACGCTAATCCAACAAGGTGAGGAAGGATGTCAATTATCGGGGAACGTCCGTCATGCTCGTTGAAACAAAGGATTGACGTCCCTTGATCGGAATGGACGACAAAGATAGAGTTTTCCATTTTTCAAAAGTGATGGCGGACGATGGTTTATGGCCGTTAGATTGAGGACGAACGTCCCTCGATCTGAATTGACGACCAGAATAGATTTAGTCCATCCCCCAAAGGTGCTGCAGACGATCGTTCAAAGCGTAGATGGACACAAAATCGTTGTATTAGAGTGTAAAATTAGAATATGAACGTAACATTTCTCATATAATAACGAAGATAAATAAATGACGAGAATCTTTGATTTAATAATGTACAATTATTGAAATATTAATTAATCCTAGCTAATCAATAATGAAGTAGACGCATAAATGGTCCGACAAAGTAGAAGTCTTCTTCCATCCATCAAGTAGAGCCAAAAGAAAAAGACTAGTCTACTAAACTAAACATAGGTTAGGCCACAAAACTCTATCCTCTCCAACTCTTTAATCAAGATTAGTAGACAATTAGCTAAGCCCAAAATTTGATTATTAATGCGATTAGAGAGAAGACCGATTAGGTTTTGTTTATAAATCTTATTTTTTTACGTGTCAATAATTAATTAGTGTAATTAATATCTTATTTTAATATTTATAATTATCTTAATTAATTATATTGTTGTGAAATGTTTCAAACTTAATACTTGTCCAAGCTCAAGTGTAATTTATAGACATTGGAAGCTTCAAAAACCGGTTGAATCAAACCGTAGTCTCGAAATATCAATTCGGGATTTTTTTTTGAAAAAACCGAGTGACTTAATGTATTTTCCTTTGGAATAAGTAAAAATTAAGTATTTTATAAAATAAAATCCAAATAATCAATTTTTGTTAAAAAAATTAATTAATTTCATCAAAAAAAACTTTTTAAATTAAAATTTTTACATTATTATAATAAATTATTATTTCATCCTATTCTTAAAAGGAGAGGAATTTCTATTTTCTTCTAATGTTTTTTTATTTACTTTAATGTCTTTTATGTCAAATCAAATCTATCCCGTGAAAATTTTGGCACGGAGCAATATTTTCTCCAAGGGTACGGTCGACACTCTGTTTGACATCCACAATTGACCGGTCGCAAAACTTCGCGTATTGATAGACTGTGCATGTCGACCGGCGCCAAACAATATTTTCCCCAAGGGCATGGTCGACACTTCGGTTGACATGCACAGTTGATCGGTCACAAAACTTAGCGCACCGGTGACTGTGCATGTCGACCAGTCCCACTTGCCCTGGTCGACATGCACAGTCGATCGGTGTGCCACTGAAATGTGCACCACACAGATTTCAGTCCTTGAAGAAAATGCGTAATCCCTATGTGCGGTGTTTTGTGATTTCTACACGTCATTCACCTTTACAAATGGCGACGGTAGAGATGAGTTAAGTGACATTTAATGGGGATGAACGATGCTTATTTGGAAAGTCTCTGTGAAGAATAAAGAGACTTGGGAAGCAAAAAATACAGAGAGTGTGAGGAGTGAATTTGAGAGCTGAGAGTTGAGCAAATAAAGAAAGAAGTCGAGAAAGGAATAGAGAAGTTGAGAAATAAAGTAGAGAAAGGAAGAGAGAAGCTGAGAAATAGGGTGACAAAAGAGGACGACGGACAAGAAAGAAGGAGCAACGTTTTTTGTCGGGTGTTTTTCCGGTAAGGAGATTTACTCCATCTCTATTTACGGATTTTATTGGAATAATCGTGGAGGATAAAAATGTGATGTATGTTAATCATGTTGTCTGTGGTGATATATCCTATGTTACGGATTTTAATAATGGGTTTTCTGCTCCTTGTTAATAATATATTGTCTGTGGCGATATATCCTTATATGAGAAATGTAGTGCGTTGTTGTTTGGATATATCCTTGTATGAGAAATGAAGTTAGCTCTCGAACGAAGTGATAAGTTATATTTTGAGTCTTTAATCCTTTCATGTCCATTCTCTTGCTTTATATCTGCACCATTCACTTCCGCTCATCTCATCTCATCTCCTTCATCAATTCTTCCAAAATTTAATTTTTAATGGAAAAAAGAGAGCAATTTCTTTTGTTTTTCGATGAGTTTTATCTTCATCTGGATACTTTCAACTCTCCATATTATCCGTATTTTTTTTCAAAATGTATGAGTACGTTCTCTCTCTCGTATAAATATAGTACAACGTACCTTCCCCACGTGCATGGTACACCAAGCTTCAATCTGCTCTTCTTTCATGGGGTTTCAATGCATCCAAAGCAGAAAGTTCAATGTTCTATTACAGAGATGGCTCTTCCATTCTCATAATGCTCATTTATGTTGATGACATACTTCTTGCTGGCAACTCCACCACACTGATCGATAATCTCATTCAATTTCTTACAACCAAATTTGCCATCAAAGATCTTGGCATATCGCAGTCAAATAACCAATAATGAGCCCTAAACTCAATATTCTAAGGTTAAGTGTAGTTTAGCTCTCGAATGGAGTGATAAGTTATATTTTGAGTCTTTAATCCTTTCATGTCCATTCTCATGCTTTATATCTGCGTCATTCACTTCCGCTCATCTCATCTCATCTCCTTCATCAATTCTTCCAAAATTTAATTTGTAATGGGAAAAAAGAGAGCAATTTCTTTTGTTTTTCGATAAGTTTTATATTCATCTAGATACTTTCTTACATTTATCCACAAGAAAATCAATGTAAAGTGAAAGATTAAGTAACCCAAATGCACGTTGTACTGTATTTATATGAGAGAGAGAAAGTACTCATACATTTTGAAAAATATACGGATAATATGAAGAGTTGAAAGAAACGTAGATAGTACTGATAATAATAATTCTCAAGAAAGAATGCTCTTGACAATCTCATTAGACAGAAATTTATCTTTCTAAGTAAGTTCTCACTTAAAATTCATTCTTCTAGATAGAGCTTACTTACACGGTACAATTACACTACTAATCGGTACGAAAAACGATAGTAGATGTGATATAAAAATATCAAGAATATTTTTTCCATAATGTTATAATTTAATAGTCAAGAAGAGAAATAATAGTGAAAATAAACATCAATAATTTTTACGTGGAAATCCAAATTAGGAAAAAACCACGAGGACTGAGTCTAGAAAGATCTCACGATAAAAAAAATAAGATTTACAATATTCTTCTAGAAACCAAATATTCTAGTGAATATTCACTAAGAGAAAATTCACCACTACTAGATTTCACAATGTACACAAAAAACATCTCATTTATTTGATCACTCTTTCATTTCTCTTCCTCAAAATGATCTGCACTATTTTTTAGTCCACCTCTTCTTATCTTCTCAATTTTCAGATGCAACCTTCATCAGAAATCCTCTCTAGTTAGAGAAGATTTTTTATAAGATGACAAACAAGCTGTGGTTGAATAATAATTTTTCCTCGAACACGTTTTTAAAATTTTTTTATGATAAGAAGGAAGAAAAATTAAAATTTTCCTCCGTCACGTTTTTTAAATTTCTTTTAAAATAATAAGGTACAACTACCTCAATAATACACGTGATGACTACGGATTGAATCATTATCTCAAACCTCTGTGTGTGTGAGGGAGAGGGAGGGGGAGAGAGAGAGAGCTATCAAAGAATGAAGAAGAGGTGTTTCACGTTCATTATTGCAATGGGGTGTGTGTTGTGTATATATATAGAGCAAGTTCTAAGGCCTTATGCACAACGTCGACCGCTTCAATCAACAGCCTCGGTTCAGTTTAACCTCTCTCTCTCCCTCCTTCTAAAACTTCTCTCCAAAAACTCACCTTCACTCCTGTGTTTGCCAGGCTTAACTCTTCCTCCCCTACCCTTCCTCCAGCTCCCATTTTTACACCCACTTGGGTAATCTCTCTCTCTCTCTCTCTCTCTCTCTCTCTCTACTTTTCTCTGCATTTGCATGTGTTCATGTTTCTCGTACCCTTCGTCATTTCATTTGCAATCCTGCTCTGAAACTTTAGGAACTTACATTTTGTCACCTTCTGTACGGAAGTTGCTCCAGTTCATCTAAGAACTCTTTTCCTGGAGAATTACGCCACTGTTTCGGATAAACGTGAACGTTAAAAGAATGAGTTGGCTCATTCCAGACCATCTACATTACTTTTATATATATATATGCGGACTAAAACCAATATTTTCTCTTTTTTTGAAGTTTCTGAGTTAGTTGATCAACAGACAGCACTTTCTAAGCATAATAATATTCGAGCTTAAAGATGAAGTTTAACGAAAACACACCTTATAATTGTGTTATTGATAGAGTATAGCTCTTAATCTTTACGTTTCAATGGAGATTCTGCAGAAATCAGACGACATGGAAAATGAGTCTTATGAGAATGTAACTCAATCTCTTCAACAGCTTCTCATGTAAAATCTCTCTCTCTCTCTCTCTCTCTCTCTCTCTCTCTCTAAAATTGTTTTTTTTATGGGTTCAGCGAGAAGGCAGAACTGCAAGGAGCTGGCAGCCAACGATTCGACCCAGTCGAAAGAATCAAGGATGGATTCATTTACTTCAAAACTGAGAAATATGAGTTCGTCCCTTTTCTCCTAAAATAAACCATTGATTTGTTTTGATTACACTAACCCACCTCCCATCTTCTTCATTTTTCACAGCAAAAACCCAGAATTATACGCAGAACTTGCCCGAGGACAGAGCCCCAAGGTCAAAGTCAACCCTTTTTCCTTCCATATATTTTTAAATCTTCCCTCCAAAAGCATCAAGACGAAGAACAACGGTCACTTAACCTAAAAACATCCAATAAAATTCTCTTTTTCTAATAAAATCTGGCATTTTTATCGGTAACCATAATGCCATAAACTTCGAATAAGCATTCATTGCGCTGTTCTTGCAGTTTATGGTGTTTGCTTGTTCAGACTCGAGGGTCAGCCCTTCACATGTTCTGAATTTCCAGCCCGGGGAGGCTTTTTCCGTTCGAAACGTGGCTAATATTGTTCCTCCCTTCAATAAGGTTTCCCTTCCAGAAGCTCAGATCAAACTCCATCTTCTTGTTGTTTTCCATCTCTAATTTCTGGCATTATTTTTTGGTCTGCAACAGCTCAAATATTCAGGATCTGGAGCCGCCATTGAATACGCTGTTTTACATCTTAACGTAACATATCCATGATTTGTCTTCTCTCCTCCATCTTCTCCAGAACAATATATTTAACTGTCGGGTGCAGGTAGAACAAATTGTGGTGATTGGGCATAGTGCTTGTGGAGGAATCAAGGGGCTGTTGACCTTCCCAGATGAAGGACCAACATCTACGTATGGCCTTCTCTTCCCCCTTTTAAAAACAAATTCAACTTCTGGAACACCTCCACCCATCCCCCTCCTCAAAATTATGACCATCTTTGCTGAAAAATATGCAGAGACTTCATAGAGGATTGGGTGAAGATAGTTTCACCAGCGAAGAAGAAAGTGCTGGAAAAATATCCTGATGCGCCATTCCCTGAATTATGCAGCCACTGCGAAAGGGTAAGCACGTTATTGCCTGATTCCTCAAAAAAAAAATGTGAAATTGAAGAGTGTCTGCACTAACGCTGTCTGTTCTTGGATTCACAGGAGGCTGTCAATGTTTCCATTGCGAATCTGCTGACCTATCCATATGTCAGAGATGGCCTCGTGAATAAAACTCTAGGCCTCAAGGGTGGTTACTATGACTTCATTAAAGGGAGCTTTGAGCTATGGAGTGTTGAATATGGCATTTCTCCTCCTATCCACATATGAACACGACCCAATTATTAAGATACCCGTCTTTCATGTTTCCTCTTCGTCAATGTCCTTTCTGTAATCTCCTTTCCTCACAGAAGTCACTCCCATTTACTGATAAAAGGATTCACATGGAGTGATGTAAAAGTGGCTTCTGTTCCATTAAATAAACATGCGACGAGCTTTTCTTTTCGTTTACCTGTCTGAAATCTCTCTGGTTTCAGCCATTGCTCTTGTTTTACTGCAACAAGTTTTTCTTTGTTCACTCTTTGCTTCTTTGTTAGGTCAAGGATGTGGCCACCATACTGCATTGGAAGCTGAAGGGACACGCAGATATCATCCCTGCAAAAAAGATGAGACTCTTCATTTTATCGCAAAGATAACTTGAACTGAGACTGAATCTTAATCAATGGACAAATATTTTGGAGGCGTTCCGCATTAATTTGTGTAGCTTTGAGCTCATATTTATGGTAGAAAATTCCGCAGCAGAAAAAGAAAAATACTTAGATACGCGGAGATATCGTCCCCCAATTAAACTCAATCAAACCCTAATTAGAGAATTCTTTCTCAATCCTCAATTTTGTGAAATAATCAACCCTAAATTAAAGATTTATTTGAATATCTAACCTGAGAAAATAAAATAATGATCAAATTAAGAAAACTTTCCTAACAACATTCAATCTGGCCTTTGATTTAAATCAGATTCACAATTTCTTCAAAAAGAAAAGAACTAAGGTCCTTTTCCTATAAATTAATTCGATATGTGAAAGGTAAACTTACCTTTGCCTCACTCCAAAGTTTTGGAATTCTTCCTATCTCTACAATCAGAAAATCATCGAAAGATCGAGACCATCCACAAAAAATACCTTCAGCACTGGGAACCACCACACTCCGATCACTTTGACCACCGTAATCTGCTCAGGCTCAAGTGAAATCCACCAAGAAAACATTATCATCGTCCTAAAACCCACCCAGCCAAACAATAACTTGTCCAGCCGAACTAATCTCGACCCTATTGAACCAGAATTAGTCCAAATTGAATAAGATTGCTCTGGGATGCCAAAGTCGATCCAGATTATTCCATAAGTCATCCAAGTCGATTCACATTCAACTTTAATTGACCTAAAATTTTATCAATAGGGAATTTTTATCTATTTCTTTCAATAATGATTTTTCCTACGATGTAAGCGGGAATTTAACTACAATAATTCATTTAGTGAGGAAAGATTATTCGAAAGGTTGGAAAACCTTTACAATCATATGTTCTTGGCATCTAGGTAAGTAAAACATTAGTTTTCAAATGTTTTGGGTGTAAGGTCTACCTCACAAAACATATTATACAAATTATTTTCTTTATACTTAATTTATTATTTATTTTGATATTTTAGTTGGACATGCATTGTTAGACATTGAAATATGAATATAGAAAGATAAAATTTGTAGGAAATAATGTATGTAAGTATGAATGCATGAAATTGTTAGAATTGACGGAAAATATGGTAAATATGAGATGATTGATGCATCCTTATGATAGTAAAAAACTGCTGATTATCTAAAAGTTGAAATGCATGATAAATATAAGATGATTGATGAAATCTCATAATGAGGGTAATAAGCTACTGTTTTTCTAAAAGTTTGAACGATTGGTAAGGTTGAAATAGGATTTCAATTAGTATTAACTTTTAAAGCATAGAACTAATGTATGTCATTAATTCAAAGATACATGTGTTTTATTTGCTGAGATTATATTTTATTAGTAATTTTGTGATGTAAATTAATTTTTATTGAATAACATTTATAGCTTATCGAAATTCTTTCATACGTGGGTAAACATATAGACAGAGTAGTAAACAATCAAATAATGTAAAATAATAAATTAAAATAATATTTTATTTATAGGAATATTATAATTTTAATAATACTAGTTAGTGTTCTGTCTATTGTACTTTTGATGATTAATTATGATTTTAATAAGATTAGGTAGTTGTTGATTGATTCATCTATCATTTGTTGAGGATTTAAGTAGAATAAGAAACTTGTCAGTTATAATTTTTAAATTGAGTTTGGTTTAATGTGAAATCGTAATTAGAGGTGTTAGAGGATTTAATAATTAGGTTGTTAAATATTAAATGTGAATAATTACTTTAACTTATAATAAATATATTTACATAATTTTTGTATATTATGAATATAGGAAGATTTATTAATAAGAATATTCTAGTTTAGTTATAATAAATATAATTAAAATTAAAAAATTAATTTAAAAGCTGCCACCTAAATATTCCATTAGGCGCTATCCGCAACTTTTGTACTAATGACTGGAATGTACAGAAGGTTCCACCAGTGCATTTTGAGTTTCTTCTCTGTGTTACTCAATTTCGCATCATGCTGAGTTTCTGCATCTTTTAATCCTAAAAAATGGCAGTTGGAAATCATTTATTATTTAATGAACTGCATAATTACAGGACTAACTCAGCCATGTGACATGAGTCTACACAGAATAAAAAGCAAAGTTATTTTAGACTTTAGAGGAGAGAGAGAGAGAGAGAGAGAGAGAGAGAGAGAGAGAGAGAGAGAGAGAGAGAGGAGTTTTGATATAGATCATATTATACAACAGCTCACTTCTACAGAGGAGTTTTGAATATAGTATCACATAAGCTAGACAGATTTACGCAGTATATAACCGGAGACGATAGAGGACAAGGAAAAAGCCACAAAAGCAACGGCGGAGAGTCCTACAGATGCACCGGCTATGGTCGGGAACTTGTCTTTGCCCCAATTTAATTGACACTCATAAACTCAGGTGGCGGCAGAAGACGATGCTGATAGAAGAAAATATGCTTGTATATGTAGCGTCAGCCTAAAAGGAGCAGAGAACAATGAAGATCATTAAAAATGACTAAAGGCTGTAAGAGATGGATACATATGTTATTTCTACGGCCCCATTATGGTTCCAATGGGATTGGAGGTGGAGAATCTACCTGCTTTTTGTTATTATTTCTATTATTTTTTTATCGTTATATTTTAATATGTGTGAAGATATATTTTTCATATTTTTAAGTGAAAATATTAAGTGAAAACTAAATTTTAAGAAAACTAAATTTTAAGTGAAATTATTTATGACCCATTTAGTATTTTCTTGTAATTTACTTAGAAAGTTAATTCTGTTTAAGTAAATTGTCTAAAACAATTTTTTCTGATAATTATCCTAATTAGTATTATCTACGCTATTCAACTCTATCATTACTTTTCTCGACAAATGATGCAATGAAATAAATTCATATGTTAATTTTTGTAAAACCTACAAAATTTTGAATTTTACACTTTTATGAGTAAATATTTTGCTTTAATCCAAGTGAAATTATTTGTGTTAATCGGGTTCTTACAGCGTGTTGTGGGTATTTGGTCATGTGTGAAGATTCGATCAAATAGTTAAACAGGTGGATTTATGAGTCGCCGTGTTTTTTTGGACTGTGTGAATATGTTCGATAAATTAAATAAAATCGTTAGACATCCCGATTGCATGAATTATTTCCGTAATTAAAATTTATTTTTTTTATTTTTACTTTTTTTCCCTTCATTCTTTTCAAAAATTTTCCCTCCACGTACTTTCCTTCTCACTCTATCCGTTTCATCCTTTTTTTTTCTCTCTTACTTTTTCTTTCCTTTTCTCAAACATTTTCTCTCCATTTTTTTTCTAACTTTGCCAGCAGCTTCCAGCACTTACTAGAGTCGTGTTCGACACCTCCACCATTTATCAATAGTTCGTGTTACGAACTTTGATTCAATATATTATTCGTCAAAAACAGCCATGTCATTTAAGAGAACGGGACTGTCGAAATCATCACCAAAAAATTTTCGACCAAAATTTTAAAACGCTAGTAGGTAACGATCCCAACGTTTGACCTATCGTTGGAAAGCTCTCGGCGAAGAGAATCTTGTGGGCCTAAAGATTGATCGAATCCATGGTCGAATGTGGTTCTGAAACTTCATTGGAAAAGTCACATCCACAACTTAATCCTAGATCCCGACTGTTCTTGGCATTGTCTCAGAAATCTGATGCCACCATTGGATTCAGGAGCTCAAAATCTTTACAACCCAACTCTTCTAGTTTCGATCTGATGTCATTTGCTATCTTCGGTCGCCGGAGTGCTGACATGACGCTGATGTTAGCGACGACGTGGCATTGATAGCTGTAACAACTGGGTTTTTTGGCCCAGCCCAAATGAAAAAAAAAAAAAATTTAAATTTAAATTTAAAATTTTTTGAACTCCCCATTTAGGGGGAGTTCCTTCAAGAATGGCGGAGTTTCAGGGGAGACTCCACCTATTTCTACTGCTGGAAGGGGGAGTTTATCCCCCACTCTCTTCCAATTTCAAAGCTTCAAATTTCTATCTGATTCCTCTTCTTCGTCGCACAGCAGGGTCCGATTTCCCCTGGATTGATAGCGACCGAATCGAGGTAAGCTATCCCAAAAATGTTGATTTTCGGTTCATCTTTGGTACCTGTTAATGGAGAAATTTTTCTTGTCGTAGCTAAGGACTTGGAGGACCCATTTCGACGAGCAATTTGTTTTCCGTTCTCGGATCTCTCCATCGGTGCAAGAATCCATTTTGGCGAGTAAGTTCGATGTCTTCAGATTTTGGTTCTGTTTCTTCATGAACAGATTCTAATTGATGATTTTTCTTTCAAAGGATGAAGATTTGATCTATTTTGGCTGAATAGATTTTTGGACAGTTATGGGTAGATCATATTGGGCAAGTTGAATTCAGCAAACGACTTCTTAAAGTAAGAAAATCTAACTCACTCTCAATTTCTTTAGATTTGGGAGTTACTGGTTGATGTTGGCTTTATAAATTTGGTTAATTTGTTAAAAAAGTTATAGTATGAATTGGGTAAATAATTTTATGGATAATTGGATGAAAATTTTAAACTCAAAGCTTAAGAATCAGTGAAGGTTGAATTTGTCAAGTGCTAAGGATTGAAACTTTGGCTTGAGTAAATCTAAGAGAGTTCCGTTTGGCTTGAGTAAATCTAAGAGAGTTCCAAATCGGAACTCTTTTTACTTTAGTGTTGGATGTTGGTGAGAACAATTTTCTGCAGCGAATGGTTTGTGCCTCTGATCAAAGAAGACTTTGTTCATGTGGGTTGTTGAAATTATAGGCCAGACCTTAGACAAAACAAAGTCTTGTTTTTCTCATTGGGCTGAATCAGCATGTATTTTAGTGGGCTAAATCAAATATTCAATTTGGGCTATATTGAGTTTTATTATGTTGGACTTCATTTTTAGGATAATAAACTATTGGTTAAAATTTTACCCTTTAATTTAGAGTTTAAATTCTAAAGTGATAAAATGTTATGGATAGGTTTTGGAACTTAGGAAATTATCGACTTATGTATGGTTGACTACATTGGACGTGTTGCTATTGGGCTTTAGTGATTGTTTTGGATTGGGCTTAGCATGGATTGACCCAATTTCGATGGAGGAGTTATTTTATATTTAACGTACTTTAATTTCTAAAATGTAAATATTAAATTTAATTCGAGCATGTCACATTTATTTTTCAATTCATTTACATTTATTTTACGTTTATTTATTTTATTGTTAACTAGAGTAATGGGACAGCTGTATGTGCCGTGTCCCTGGGCGCAAAACCCTAACCTGATCAGGGTCTTTTTGGCTTGCGATCGCCTGAGTTTCGCCTTTGTTAATTTTTGTTATTCAATTTATTGCTCATCAGCACCTCTTTATATGTTAATCTGTTAATTTAATTAACTGAAAAACCTGTTAAATTCATATGGCATATAAGTTGAATATAAAATAATTCTCTACTGAGTTTTGTCGACTCACCCCAAATATGACTACATTTTTCAGGAAATGATCAGAGTAGTTCCCTATTGCCATCTCAAGAGAAAATTTGGAGTTTCCCCAATTTTAATTATTTTTAGACTAAAGATATTTTAGTGAAGTTTGTAACTTAGTTATATTTTATGTTATTTCCACTAAATTTTAGACTTTGTTAAATTGGATTACATTATTGTCACTTCTGGACCTTTTTTTTTAGGCCTAATATGTAACGTGAATGTTTAAGTCTTCCGCTGCTATTTATTGGATTTAAGTGAGGGTTGGACGATTTGGTTCTTTTTTGGGCCGGATCGTTCCCCGTTCTGTCTCGGGTCCCCTTTGGGGCATGACAAAAAAAGTGGTATCAGAGCATGGTTGACATCCTGAAGAAGTGACATTAATAAAAGAGATAGTGTTATACAAGAAATGGAATTATAGTACTTTAGGACAAAGTACAAAAATCAATTTGGGTTCAGATACTGTTAGGAAAAAAAAAACCTCGAGGTTATCTGTTGGTGGATGAAAGTATTTATCTAATTGGACACGAGGAATTTGAAGTTGATGTGATTTACTTAGAAATGATGTGGAGTACTCATTTAAATGATTAGAAACAACTTTTTGAAACATATGAGTCTGTGAACTCTGCTGGGTTATAAGTGTGGGCCTGTGAAGTTGGAATTTAATAACCCATCTTAGATGAAAATCCAAAGTCTCAAATTAAATATAAAGAAAAATCCAATATTTATTCCGTCTTGTATGAAATTCGTTAGTCAAAAAAATTGGAACTTGCAGTTGTAGATTTTGGTATGAAACTATTAAAGGAATGTTTTGAATATATTTAATTTGGAGCGTTTCAACATTAGTTTTAAAATTCAGCATAAGTTGTTGGAAATATTTGGTCTGAGATCTGGAATCGTTCAAGTGGGTATTTTTTGAAAAACGGCTGTAGCGAAAATTTATCTTGTCAAAGTTTATATTGAAAGGCTTAATGGATAGTGAAGGATTTAAAAATCATTATTATGTTTGTGGAACATGTGGTTTATTTTGCTATAATTCATATTGGGTTAAGGATGGAAAATTTTAAGGATTAATGTCTGGTTCAAGCTTTAAGGTTAATAAAAATTTAGACTATGTTCAGTGTGTGAGGTGATTTGAAGATAAATCATAATTTGGAATAAAGGAAACTTTTAATTTTTTTGAATATAAAGCTTAGTTGTGAATAATGATATATTACATTAGAATCCTAGATTACAACTGATGAAGTTGTAGGACTGAGAATCACTTCAGGACTAAGATTATCTTGGGATTTACAAGCTTAGTTATATGATTGTAAGTTTGGGTGTTATTTGAAATGTTTGAGCAAATTCTTGTTAAATATTTGAGTGAAGGTGATAAATGATTGGAATACAGTGATGAAATTCAATATGGATGCAAAGGAGTTTAAGGGAAGTCTGTTGAGGCATGTTTATGTCGTTAAATGATTTAATGTCTGTGATTCGATTGACAAATGAACTCTTTTGAAGATTTATGGTAAGGAAATCTAATCTCCACTTTGTTCAAAGTGCGTTGAGAGCTGATAATGATGTGTGTTACATCTAGTGCAATATGATGCCATAAGATTTTTTAACACAAGAAAACAGTGGACATTTGGGTTTTCTTATAGTTTGACTTGATGTGATCTCGAATGTTGAGTGATTAAGTGAATTTAAGTTCATATTTAAATTGTTATGCAGATGGTGCAACTTTTCAATTGTGAGCGAGCAAGTTGTTGCTTCGCGAGATATTTCTTTTCACATTCAATGTTTCTCTGTGTGGCAAGGAAGACTAGAGCATTAATGCGGTATGCTTCTTGTTATCAGTGACTATGAGTTACTTAACATATTTTAGTTTTTGTCAGTTATGACTATGTTATGACATTCTTCTTAATGATCTATCAGGGTTACCACCCTATTGTGATCTTGACTTATGCATTTATTTTGTCCTAATAATGCTCTAGTTTTCGTTGCTTCATATTGGATGGTTTAGGTGAAGGGAATGAACTTTGATTGCATAAGATGGATATGTTATGGAATGAGTTTTACATGTTTAGTTTATCATAAGGGATATACTAGTTTCAATGTTTGTTTGGAAACAGAATGATTATTTCCAATTTCGTACATTCCGTGTTTGAAGCTCGATCAAGTTGCGATCAATAGTAATGATCTATTAAAATGAAGAAATGCACTTGCTGATCAATTGAAATGATCAATATGTTTTGTCATAAATGACTTCAAGTTGGACTATCATTAGTAAATTGCTAATGAGATGTACGCGTGATCAACATTTTGAGCTCATTATGGATGATTCGAGTTGAGAGTTTGACGTTGATTTAACATGTTAAGATTATAAGCATAAGGAAGTGGATCTTCAGGTTCTTGTGAACTATTTTAGTTAAATGTCCCCCTAAGAGATTGGTTATTGGGATACTTGTGATGAGTTTATGGAACGTTTAAGAATTTTGTTGTTAAATTTTAAAGAGCATCAGTTGTAAGCTGTTATGCTTGGATACAACTATTGGATAGTGAGTTAAATTTTTCATGCATAATGATTATGAGTCAGTATATCATTGATTTCTATCTAAATTGCTATTATGATAGCATTAGAACCACTAATGTGTATCACAGAGAGTTGGATTTTCTTGAATTTGGATTATTACGATGTCATTTAATTGCAAATATTTCGTCTATTATTGGTATCGTTGAGTGACCTTATGAAAATAAACGTTAAGTTTGATTGTAAAGGAAACCGTTGGTTGATTCTAAGGAATTGAAATTCAAGTTGGTTACTGCACTAATGTGAGCAGTATAATGTGCATGTTCGTTGTAGTAAGATCATGGAGATGCATAAGGAGTTGGATTAGATGTTGTGGCTATGGAGAGATGAAATCTATTCTTATAAGCTCTATTAGTTAAGTCAGATGAGCAAAAATCATGAGTTAAGTTAGTAAGAATTATTTCTTTTACTTTGGAAGCTTAATAGAATTACTTTATGGCGTGAAGTTTTATATTCTATTGGATTCTAAGAGTTGAAATATTAAAGTGAATGCCATAATATTCTGATAGGTGGGAAATATGAAGAATTGTAATCTTGTTTTAAGAGTATCATTTTTGTAATTGAAGTTCTGGGTCGTTAAACTAAAACTTTTAACTTTATGACTGTTGTGGAAGGATTAAAAGGAATATTTCACCATTGGTGTTGATCCAATATTTGAGGTATGTAGTCTTGTCATAATTTTTCAATTTCTCCAACGTATTTGGAAAATGAAGAATCTCAATGATGAACTTAAAGAGAGAATTGACAAGTTGAAGTATTATGGACAATATGATTGTTGGAAGTTAGTACTAAAGAAATTATGAATTGTCATTGATTTAATTAGAGTGTCTGATAATTCATATTTTTGGCAAAGAGATATAGTTGATAAGTTATACGGATAATATGAAATATTTGAAGTGTTGAACCAATAGTGTAAGCGGGCTAAATTGAAGTTAAGTGTGGATGATTTGTAACTAAATTTTGAATTATTAACCAGTTAGAAATTGAATACTTGAAATATGCTAAGTTGTTACGCTCTTATCATTAAAGTGTGAGAAACAATGAATGACAACTATTGGTTTTATGATGGAATTATCGGAAATGTTAGATATACGGTGATATTAAGTTGTCACAATTAATTGATCTTCCTGCTCAATTCTTACATTTTCAGTGAAAATGGATCATTATGGGTTTTAGTTGAGTTGAATAAATGTGGAAGTTAACGTTTGATCTTACACATTCTTTCAGTGACACGCTTCATTAAGATTTAAGTGTTTTGATTAAGTTTAGCTCTACAGAGATTTTGACAACTGAGTTAAACTTGAGTGGTTTGTAGTTCCCCCTAAATAAATAGTTAGAGTTTCAGATTTATGGGGGGACATTGTGAGTTATTTAGCCTAAAATATGATAAAGTTCTTCATTTGTTTTTGGAATTTGAACATATGAGACTCTTATAAGAGGCAGTGCAAATTACTGCTATGTTGAGTTGAGGACGAGGTGCAAGTAAACCTTGGCTCTATTTGAGTTCATGTAATGATTGAAAAAGTTCAAGTAATTATGAAATTATTTGTAAATGATTTTGAGTCATTTGAAGAGTTTCAAGGTGACAACTTAGAAATTTGAAAGATCGCCCGTACTGTGGTATTGGTCGTTTTTGTTGTTGAGGATAAGTAAATTCTCAGATGCGTATAGGATTTCTTTGAATCATTAAGAGTATTGATGCAAAGGTTTATCAATAGGACGATTTTTGCAGTTAAGTAATGTTCACAATGTCTTTCATGTCTCTATGCTCAGGAAGTATATCTCTGATTCGTCACATGTGATCTCCTGGACTGAGGTGCCTATTCAGCAGGATGTTTCTTATGAGGAAGAGCCTGATAAAACTATTGACCATGAGATTCGAGTTCTTCGTCGTTGTGAGATACCATTGGTGAGAGTGCAGTGGAAGAATCATACTAAAAGGGAAGCAACTTGGGAGATCGAATCAGAAATGATGGCAAAATATCCTCACTTATTCAATGGCACGATTGAAGTTGTCTTTAATTTCGGGGACGAAATTCCTTAAGGGGGGAGGAATGTAACAACTGGGCTTTTTGGCCCAGCCCAAATGAAAAAAAAAAATTAAAATTAAAATTTAAAATCTTTTGAACTCCCCATTTAGGGGAGTTCCTTCCAGAATGGCAGAGTTTTAGGGGAGACTCCACCTATTTCTACTGCTGGAAGGAGGAGTTTATCCCCCACTCTCTTCCAATTTCAAAGTTTCAAATTTCTATCTGATTCCTCTTCTTCGTCGCACAGCAGGGTCCGATTTCCCCTGGATTGATATCGACCGAATCGAGGTAAGCTATCCCAAAAATGTTGATTTTCGGTTCATCTTTGGTACCTGTTAATGGAGAAATTCATCTTGTCGTAGCTAAGGACTTGGAGGACCCATTTCGACGAGCAATTTGTTTTCCGTTCTCGGATCTCTCCATCGGTGCAAGAATCCATTTTGGCGAGTAAGTTCGATGTCTTCAGATTTTGGTTTTGTTTCTTCATGAACAGATTCTAATTGATGATTTTTCTTTCAAAGGATGAAGATTTGATCTATTTTGGGTGAATAGATTTTTGGACAGTTATGGGTAGATCATATTGGGCGAGTTGAATTCAGCAAACGACTTCTTAAAGTAAGAAAATCTAACTCACTCTCAATTTCTTTAGATTTAGGAGTTACTGGTTGATGTTGGATTTATAAATTTGTTAAAAAAAGTTTTAGTATGAATTGGGTAAATAATTTTATGGATGATTGGAATGAAAATTTTAAACTCAAAGCTTAAGAATCGGTGAAGGTTGACTCTGTTAAGTGCTAAGGATTGAAACTTTGGCTTGAGTAAATCTAAGAGAGTTCCAAATTGGAACTCTTTTTATTTTACTGTTGGACGTTGGTGAGAACAATTTTCTGAAGCGAATGGTTTGTGCCCCTGATCAAAGAAGACTTTGTTCATGTGAGTTGTTGAAATTACGGGCCAGACCTTAGACAAAACAAAGTCTTGTTTTTCTCATTGAGCTGAATCAACATGTATTTTAGTGGGCTAAATCAAATATTCAATTTGGGCTATATTGAGTTTTATTATGTTGGACTTCATTTTTAGGATAGTAAACTATTGGTTAAAATTTTAGCCTTTAATTTAGAGTTTAAATTCTAAAGTGATAAAATGTTATGGATAGGTTTTGGAACTTAGGAAATTATCAACTTATGTACGGTTGACTACATTGGACGTGTTGCTATTGGGATTTAGTGATTGTTTTGGATTGGGCTTAGCATGGATTGACCCAATTTCGAGGTAGGGGTTATTTTATATTTAATGTACCTTAATTTCTAAAATGTAAATATTAAATTTAATTCGAGCATGTCACATTTACTTTTCAATTCATTTACATTTATTTTACGTTTATTTATTTTATTGTTAACTAGAGTAATGGGACAGTTGTATGTGCCGTGTCCCTGGGCGCAAAACCCTAAACCTGATCAGGGTCTTTTTGGCTTGCGATCGCCTGAGTATCGCCTTTGTTAATTTTTGTTATTCAATTTATTGTTCATCAACACCTCTTTATATGTTAAATCTGTTAATTTAATTAACTGAAAAACCTGTTAAATTCATATGACATATAAGTTGAAAATAAAATAATTCCCTACTGAGTTTTGTCGACTCACCCGAAATATGACTACATTTTTCAGGAAATGATCAGAGTAGTTCCCCATTGCCATCTAAAGAGAAAATTTGGAGTTTCCCCAATTTCAATAATTTTTAGACTAAAGATATTTTAGTGAGGTTTGTAACTTAGTTATGTTTTATGTTCTTTCCACTAAATTTTAGACTTTGTTAAATTGGATTACATTATTGTCACTTCTGGACCTTTATTTTTGGGCATAATATGTAACGTGAATGTTTAAGTTTTCCACTGATATTTATTGGATTTAAGTGAGGGTTGGACGATTTGGTTCTTTTTTGGGTCGGATCGTTCCTCGTTCCGTCTTGGGTCCCCTTTGGGGCATGACAATAGCTGTTTGGGTGTTGACTGATGATGTGGTAGATAAGGTAAGCATTAACTATCGACTATTGACTTTGACTTCTATGTTAATAGTTTAACCACATTTTTTAACTGACTAACTACGTCGAAAAATTTAATGGACCCCATTTCCTGACTTGTTTCGACGTTCCGAACTCGCTGATGACCTCCGTTTGTTGAAATTTCATTCCAATCATTGAGCACATATATTGAGGTGAGGTCAAAACTTTATTTGAATATTAAAATGATGAAGGTACATTGTCATAACGGTCAAATTCAAACGGGCAGAATTCCAACGTCTAGTAAAAGGGTCAACCTCTCAGACAGAATCTATAAATGAAGAGAAGCACTCCAAGCTCCGTAACGAACGAGAGAAGTAGCGAAGCGTTGACAAAATTTCTATTCGACATCTCGATCAATTTGTGACTCCCTGAAAATTCAATCAACAGGTAACTCCCCGCAATAGTCAAATATAGGATGACGCCCTTAGAATTAGTCTTTGTAAATAGTTTTATTGGCACTCATAAGCCAATTGTTTAGTGGATCTCCAAGTGGAATCTTGGAGCACGGACATAGGCGAGTTTGCTGAACCGTGTAAACAATATCGTGTACACAATCTCTATCCCTTACTCTTTAATTTACACATTTATTGTGATTGCTTATTTAATTGTATTCGATAAATCACTTAGGGATTTAGAGAATTTAAATATTGCACGAAAATATTAGAAAAGGGTCGACCTCTCAGACAGAATCTATAAATGAAGAGAAGCACTCCAAGCTCCGTAACGAATGAGAGAAGTAGCGAAGCGCTGACAAAATTTCTATTCGACTTCTCGATCAATTTGTGACTCCCCGAAAATTCAATCAACAGGTAACTCCCCGCAATAGTCAAATATAGGATGACGCCCTTAGAATTAGTCTTTGTAAATGGTTTTATTGGCACCCACAAGCCAATTGTTTAGTGGATCTCCAAGTGGAATCTTGGAGCACGGACATAGGCGAGTTTGCTGAACCGCGTAAACAATATCGTGTGCACAATCTCTATCCCTTACTCTTTAATTTACACATTTATTGTGATTGCTTATTTAATCGTATTCGATAAATCACTTTCATATACATTGTGGAATAACATTTATTGATTGTTCAACACTCGTTTGACAAGTGTTATGAACAACAATCAATTTTTCACTTGAAGTAGTGGGTTGAACATCAATGTGATCTCTTTCAGAAATGATATCTTGAAATCGATCACTCCCACTAATCAAGTCATTCTCAAGAAATTTCGCATTTCTTGATTCCACAATCCTAGTGCTGTGAGATGGACAATAGAATCTATACCCCTTAGACCTCTCGGCATATCCAATGAAAAAGCCACTAATGGTCCTTGGGTCTAGCTTCTTTTCTTGTGGATTATAAATTCTCACTTCAGACGGGCATCCCCAAATGCGTATATGTCTTAAACTCGGTTTCCAACCTTTCCATAACTCAAATGGCGTCTTTTTGACAGCCTTGGTTGGAACTCGATTTAATATATACACTGCCGTCTTAAGTGCATCAGGCCACAAGAAATCTGGAAGTTTGGAGTTGCTACGCATACTCCTCACCATGTTCAATAATGTTCGATTTCTTCTTTATTCCTCATTTAATCCTTTCATATACATTGTAATCCCACTTATTATTATTTAAATCCCTTTTTAAAATCTTCAAATCCTGATTACTTGATTAGTAATATCCCGATAACTTATTCGACTAATTTGAATATCTCCAATTATTTTTCAATTTATTAATTTTCAATTTCAATATAAAAATTCGAGATATTACACTTTCATTTTAATAGATCCTTAATATATTGATCACCACTTAATCAAGCTTCAACACGAAATGAACGAAATTGGAAACAACCACTCCGTTTCCAGATAATTATTAACATTGACATATCTCTTATGACAAACTAAACATGTGAAACTCATTCCACAACAATTTCATTTGATGTAATCAAAGTTTATTGACTTCATTTAAATCATCCAATATGAAGCAACGAAAATTATAGCATTATTAGGACAAAATAAATGCATAATTCAAGCTCATGATAGGGTGGTAACCCTAACATATTCTCAAAAAAAAAGTCAGTACACAGTCATAACTAACAAAAACTAAATTATGTCAAGTAAATCATAGTCACTAATAACAAGAAACATATTCCCTTAATGCTCTAATCTTCCCTGCCACACAGAGAAACATTAAATGTGAAAAGAAATATCTCGCGAAGCAACAACTTGCTTGCCCACAATTAAAAAATTGCACCATCTGCGTAACAAATAAATATGAACTTAAACTCACTTAATCACTCAACATTCCATATCACATCTATTCAAACTATAAGAAAACCCAAATTTTCATTGTTTACTTGTGTTCAAAAATCTTATGGCCTCATATTATACTAGATGTAAACCACATCATCATTAACTCTTAACACACTTCGAATCAAGTGGAGATTAAATTTCTTTACCATAAATCTTCAAAAGGATTTGCTTTGACAATCCAATCACGGGCATTAAATCATCCAACTATATAAACATGTCTCAATGACTTTCCTTAAACTTATTCTTGCATCCATATTGAATTTCATCAATGCATCCCAATCATTTACCATTTTAACTCAAATTTTTAACAAAATTTGCTCCAACATTTCAAATAACACTCAAACCTACAATCATAGAACTAAGCTTGCAAATCTTAGGATAATCTTTGTCCTGAAGTGATTCTCAACCATAAAATTTCATCAGTCGTGATCTAGAATTCTAATGTAATATATCATTTTCACAACTAATCTTTATATTCCAAAAATTAAGAGTTTCCTTTATTTTAAATTATGATCCATTTTTAAATCACCTCACACACTGAACATTGTCTAAATTTTCATTAACCTTACAGCTTGAACCAGACATTAATCCTTAAAATATTTCATCCTTAACCCGATATGAATTATAGCAAAACAAACCATATGTTCCACGAACATAATAATGATTTTTAAATCTTTCACTATCACTTAAACGTTTTAATATAACTTCACCCAGATAAATTTTCACTACAGTCGTTCCTCAAGAAATACCCACTTGAATGACTCCAGACCTTAGACCAAATATTTCCAACAACTCACACTGAATTCGACTCTAATATGGAAATGCTTCAAATAAAATCTATTCAAAACCTGACATGCCTTGGGGGCCGAGGCCTATTACTCTATCGCAAACAAGGTCCTTACTTTTACTTAGCCAAATTACTGATGATCTTGTTTCTTTTGCAGGTATTAACTTCGAGAATGGTTCCATTTGGGATGTTGTCCCAACGGATAGGAAGCAGCCCGTGCATGTCTTGACTTGGGACACACATGAGTGTTGTGAGCTTCATCAGACGGGAATTTGTCTTCCTGGCATCCCAAACGTGTAACCTTTCAATTCTGCATTTTTTCATTTCTTATTTTATTTCATGGCAAACATTGAGCCTATTTTGTGATGGTAAGACATGGTTATAAGCTTTACTCATTCATGCATTTAGATTGTTGGTTAGGTTAGATGGTGATGATTCAGTTATGGGTTGATGGGCCAAGTCCAATCCATTTCAAGCCCAAGGAAATAGCAAGCCCAAAGAAAACATCAAGGAGCTGCCACATGTACGCCATGCATGTTATCTCCCACCAGCTTTAATCTCGGCCATTCATTCCACATTCATCCAAGGGCCTGCATGTTGCCACCCAAAGAAAACATCCAAGAGCTGCCACGTGCACGTCATGCATATTGCCACCCACCTGCCTCATCTCGGCCGTCCATCATCCCCTACTCATCATCACTTAGGCTTATAAATATCCATGGATTAGATGCATTGAAAAACTTTTGATCAGATTAATATATTAGTAGCTTCCTCCTCTGTGAGAGCAATCCCGACCCTGTCGTGAGTTAGCCCCGGATTTTCAAATCCGAGACGAAGTAGAGGACTTCCTTATTAGCAAGCTCGTAGTGCTTGAGCTAACTTGTAAGTTTTCCCTTTCCAAACTTCCATTGGGAGTCTGAGCGAGGGAAAACCAAACCATTGCCTACGATTGGTAGATTTTCTTCGAAAATCTAGAATCCGTGAACCTCACGTTAGATAGTTCCCGGATCCGATCAAGGGTCTACATCTCCTCCCCTGTCGCTCATCGTGGGCTTCTAACACGTGCTTCCTTTTCTAGGTCGTCTCGTGTCAAAACCTTCATTTTACGACTTCCAAACGAGACGAAACAAATATTGAATTTAAATTAACACTTTGAATTTTCATTTAAAATGAGTTTCTTAAATTCCAACTTCACAGGTCCACACTTATAACCCAACAGAGTTCACAAATTCATATGTTCCGAAAAATTGTTTCTAATCATTTAAAATAGTATTTCTAAGCATTTCTAACTAAATCCTGTCAACTTCGAATTCCTTGTGTCCAATTAGAGAAATACTATCATCCACCAATTGATAAACTCGAGATGTCTTCCTAATAGCATTTTAACGCAAATTGATTTTTGTACTTTGTCCTAAAGTACTATAATTTCATTTCTTGTAAAACACTATTTTTTTTGTCACTTCTCTAGGATGTCAACCATGCTCTGATACCACTTTTTCTGTCACACCCCAAAAAGGACCCAAGACAAAACAAGAAACGATCCAGCCAAAAAAGGAACCAAATCGTCCAACCCTCACTTAAATCCAACAAATAGCAGCGGAAGACTTAACATTTACGTTACAGATTAGGCCCAAAAATATAGGTCCAGAAGTGACAATAATATAATCCATTTTAACATAATCTCAAATTTAAGCGAAAATAACATAAGATAAAACTCGGATACAAACCTGCCTAAAATATTTCTAATATCTTAAACAAGATAGGAAAATAGCTAAATTTGTGAAAACTCCAAATTTTCTCTTGATGTGGCAACAGAGAACTACTCTGATTATTTCCTGAAAAATATAGTCATATTTGGGGTGAGTCGACAAAACTCAGTAGGGATTTATCTTATATTCAACTTTTATGTCATATAAGATTAATGTGATTTTTCGATTGATCATTTCAACAATTTAATATATAAAAGAAATGATAACGAATAATATATTAAAGAATGAAACAAAGGCGATACTCAGGCGATCGCAAATAGCCAAAAAGACCCTGATCAGGTTTAGAGTTTTGCGCCCAGGGACACGGCACATACAGCTGTCCCATTACTCTAGTTAACAATAAAAATAAATAAATATAAATGAGCTAAAAAATAAATGTGACATGTTCGAATTAAATTAAATATTTGCATTTTAGGAATTAGGGTACGTTAAATATAAAATAATCTCCTACCTTGAAATTGGATCAATCCATACTAAGTCCAATCCATAATAATAATTGAGGCCCAATAGCAACACATCCAATGTAGTCAACCTTAGATAAGTTGATAATTTCCAAAGTTTCCAAAACCTATTCATAACATTTTATCACTTTAGAATTTAAACTCTAAATTAAAGGCTTAAATTGTTAACCAACAATTTATGATCCCAAAAATGAATGGTCCAACATGATCATAGAACTTAATTTAGCCCAAAATAAAATCTGATTCAGCCCAATAACATAGCCCGCTAAAATAATTTTGGTTTAGTCCAAAATATAGCCCAAAATCCAATTCATCCTTGTGGCCTAACAGGGCCTGTTCTCAGCCTAGAGATTTGGCCCAAACTGGAAAATCATCCAGTTGCACACTCTGGACGTAGTCCAGAGTGTTCTCGCCTTCTAGTCTCCAACCAGAGGCTTGTATTCACGGTCTCATCGGTCGCGTGTTCAATGTCGACCTCCGGCAAGAGACAATAGCAGACAGAGGCTGTAAGTTCCCAACTGGAACTTTTCCCTGAAGTTTTGTCCAACATATAAACTCTAACTATTCAGAAAAATCATTGTCAAAGCATTGTCGTCTGAAGTTTGGAGTTGAGAACTCCTTCCGATCACAGAATAACGTAAATAATTCTCTACTCGAATTTGTAACCTTAACATCACACCAATCTAAGTTCTAGAAGAACAAAGAATAGTTTTCGTATACCATAAAATCCCTGCACTGTCCGAAACTTTGAACAACCAATAGATCCAAATCTTTAACCTTTTTGAACAACTTCATCCATTAGGATATGTTTTGGGAAGAAACAGATTAGACATTAAAGGGAGAACTTGAAACTTACCCATCAAAAGTTTTGATCTTGAAAAGGGAAAACAACCCCTTACATTCAACCCTTTGTCAAAAACTAAAATCGAACTTTGTTGTCAATCAACAACTCAACTGTAGTCGACCTCGATTTTTGATATCCACTGGAAATTTTCAATCAAAACACTTTGTTTATCAATCACTGAGTCATGGAGAGAAGGGATATTGAAAATTTCTAAGGAAATTGACACTTACCGTGAAAGATGGAGAGAAGAAAATACTCAACGGATTGCGCAATGCTCGCTGATCGGGGAGGAAGAGAATCGCTAGAGAGGACTAGAAGAGAGAAATGGAATGGTGGGGAATATGTGGGGGACCTCTCCCACGAATCTGGAAATGGGGGGTTATCCCCCCTGTTTCTGCAACTAACCCCGTAAGGGGGGGTTTTCATTTAAGTATTTTTTTTTAATGGGCCAAAAAGGGCCAGACTTTACAAGGCCTCAAGGGTGGCTACTATGACTTCATTAAAGGGAGCTTTGAGCTATGGAGTGTTGAATATGGCATTTCTCCTCCTATCCACATATGAACACGACCCAATTATTAAGATACCCATCTTTCATGTTTCCTCTTCGTCAATGTCCTTTTTGTAATCTCCTTTCCTCACAGAAGTCACTCCCATTTACTGATAAAAAGGAAACACATGGAGTGATGTAAAAGTGGCTTCTGTTCCATTAAATAAACATGCGATGAGCTTTTCTTTTTGTTTACCTCTCTAAAATCTCTCTGGTTTCAGCCATTGTTCTGTTTTTACTGCAACAATTTTTTCTTTGTTCACTCTTTGCTTCTTTGTTAGGTCAAGGATGTGGCCACCATACTGCATTGGAAGCTGTAGGGACACGCAGATATCATCCTTGTGAAAAAGATGAGACTCTCTTCATTTTATCGCAAAGATAACTTGAACTGAGACTGAATCTTAAGCAAATTGCTTTCGAACCACCAAATTCGATCCAGATCATTTCAAAAGTCATCCAAGTCAATCTGCATTCAACTTTAGTCGACCTAAAATTTTATCAATAATGAATTTCTACCTATTTCTTTCAAAAATGATTTTTCCTAAGACCCAAGTGGGATTTTAAATACAATAATTCATTTAGGTAGGAAAGATTACTTGACAAGTTGAAAAATCTTTAAAATCATATCCTCTTAGCATCTAGGTAAGTAAAACATTAGTTTTTAAATGTTTTTGGTGTAAGGTTTACATCACAAAACATATTATGCAAATTATTTTATTTATACTTAATTTATTATTTATTTTGATATTTTAGTTGGACATGCATGGTTAAACATTGAAATATGAATATAGAAAGATTTTATTTGTAGGAAATAATGTATGTAAGTATGAATGCATGAAACTGCTGAAATTTACGAGAAAACATGAGATGATTGATGCAACCTTATGATAGTAGAATATCACTGATTGTTTGAAAATCTCAACATATGATAACTATGAGATGACTAATGAAACCTTATGAATGTAAGAAACCGTTATATGCTAAAAACTTCAATGCATGGGAAGGTTGGAATAAGATTTCAATTAGTATGTAACTTTTATATCATGGAACTTGATAACTGTTGAAATTAATGTGTCCAACAAGCAAATATAATATAACAGTTTTGTAATATATAAATAAATTTATATTGATTGATTTTATGTTAACATTTTAGATTATATTTTATAAAATTAATAGAAAATTCATTGGTTACTTATGCTAACTTTATATTGTGTATATATGAGATAAAACATAAATAGTAATAATCAAAATAAGTTTGTGACTTATATTTGAAGTATGAAAACTTCAAATAATTTATAGTCATAAACATAGTTTATCTTTATTAAGAATATATAGTCATGTCCCAACTATATATGTGGTAACATAAGATAAATATGTTTTATATAATACGATTATATAGGACTAGACCAGATAAAATTATATTGTTCTGATAATTTTCATTAAATAAATTTTTATTATAATGATTGTAATATATGTATGATCTTAATTTGTTATATTTAACAAATTCTTATTCCATTTTAATTTATTATTTGATTTACTCGATAAAGTTTTGTACAATCTATAATTTGTATTCCTTATATATTGAGAATGAATTAAAATGAATAACTAAGAATGTTAACTCAATTTATAAGTTGCGGAAACTAAAGATAATTTAAACTTACAAGTCAAACCCATAATTAGAGGTCCAATAATGACTTACGAATAACGTGAAATAATAAAATTCAAATTATAAAGGAAATAACTTAAGCAAAACTAAAGTACGAACCTCACTAAAATAAACTAAATCTCTCTAGAAGAAAATAAAATAAACTATACGGGAAATACTCCAAAATTCTACTCTTGTGGTGGCAATTGGTGACTAATTTGACTATTTCCTGAAAAAAGAAAATAAATAAGAGGTGAGTCAAAATAATCAGTAGAGATTTAATTTTATATTTAACTTTTATGTCATATAAATTTAACGTATTTTTTCAATTAATTAATTTAACAGATCATACAACTGTCATATTATCAATTTTAACATTAAAAGTAAATAAATGAAACGATAAATATAACTGAACTAAATATTAAAATTAACAAGCTCAATTTAAATTAATACTTACATTTTAAGAATTAAAGTGCGTTAAATATAAAATAACTCATATCTCGAAATTGGGCCTAACAATACCAAAGTCAAATGAAGCCCAACAGTAAACAATTTCGACAATTTCTAAGTCTTAGAATCTAACCATAATAATTTATTAAAAATTAAGATTTACTTTAAAACTTATTATTTAAATTTTTAGGTGTATGAATATAACCTAAAGTCAGAGACCCAACCCATCCAACAAGATTTATAACAACCCTAGAACGACCCTAGAACAATCAGTCTAAAGTTTGGGTGTAAGAATTTAAATTCAGCTTGAAACAATACATGAGCCAACCCAACAGAACATGGTCAGCCCCAAACATGGCTGTGGCCCAAAACTTATGTTGTCCGCAAACAAATTTCTCTTTCCATGGACAGAGTGAGATTTGAGAATTCGTTTTGTCCATGGACAGACTTTAGTTGCAATCATTGCGACCCTACACAGCAGTGACTAACTGCTGAAAAGGGGTCAAGAGTTCTAGTCGAAACTCCTCCCCGAAAACTCAAGCCTTAAATACACCCCTCCAGCAATTTGATGGCAAGAATGCCTCCAATGATTCTGTCGAATCGTTGTTGGCCAAGAGCCAAAGCCACCGGTCTGGAATTCCTGCCCGATCTCCAGTGTTTCACAACAACTTAAACATTCTATATCAAACTTCAGAATTGAACCCAAACAATTCAGAATCAATATCAAAATCATAACTGGAAATTCCCACAACAAAATTCTAATTTTTTCATTACCTGCGAATTTTGTTTCACGCTTCAATTGGTCAGCCGGAAACACTCTCCCTGGACCTTTATTCACCCCTACCCTCAAAGAATATAAATTTATCGCTCATTAAATGAAATTTTGAGGAGGAATAGAATCGTATGCTATGGAAGGTAAACTTACCACTACCGATGAGCAACACCGTCAATGCGTCGCCGGAAAACTCCAACTCCCACACCGACAACTTGCAGAAGACTACATTACGATGGAAAGGGAGAGAGGAGTGGGGCTCGATCGTTCCCCACTCCTACTGAAATAGGGGAGTTCTTCCCCAGCAACCGTCTCCCGAAAGGAGGTGTAAAAAAAAAAAAAAATTTCTTGAATGGGCAAAATGGACTGAAATATAAGAATAAACATTGCTCTATTACGAATATAAATGGAGGGATAATATATATGTAATGGTTATATCAATGGACATTACTTTGAGTAAATATGCTCTATAGTTTTTGATAGTGCAACTCTAAGTATTTAGTAGAATTACTTTAGAGTTAATAATTATGTTAATTAATATAAAGAGTTTATATTAATTAACGAAAAAATTATTGGAACTTAAAACTATAGGTCCATTGGCCTATTGTCACCTTCTATCATTATTCGAATAATAGAAAAATAAACAAAGAAGATTACATAATTAATTATGAATTAATTATTTAATACACTCAACAATAAGTTTATTATTTTTCATTAAATGAAATAATTGAATTATTGATTATTCAATTAATTAACAAACATAATGTAACTTTTGAAAATGAATTATGTCAAATTTAAGTTAATATTATTGTGCTAAATGTTGAGCTATGGTGATAAGATATTTTGATTTTCATAACATTTTTGTTATGAATATATGAAATCAATTCTAACTTAAATGAAAAATGAATATTTGTAGTAGGTTTTTCTAAATATCACAATGACCATTATGGAATTATTCCACTATAAAAAGAGATTCAACCTCATTAGCATGTGTGGTTGAAATCTTTGAGATTGAAGAATCCATTTTGAGAGCAAATTTGTGAGTCTTCCGTGTTGGCTTTAGGGAAGCGTTCTTTAAATCCAAATAGATCGTCTCATGTGTTGAGAATACGATCTATTATAAATTGAGTGTGATCTTGTTGTTATAATCTCGCCCACACGTGCTTATTCGAGATGAGGAGAATTGACGAAGAAGATCGAATGTTTAAAGGGTTGAAGAAATTATTATCAAAACTCTCCGATTTTGTATCCGTGTGAAGTAAGCTACAAATATATAATTTTTTAATCTTTTAAATTAAATCTAAAAATGAAAGATTATTTAATACATATGATTATTATTATTATATTATAACAATTATCCATTTATGTTCATGATAAATTATTTTTCATGATACATAGGTTATGCACGTTACCATTGTTGTGAACATCGGTAATTTTGCCTTGCAAGGAAATCTAAAAACCAACAGTAACATATGTCATTAATTCAAATACGCATGTGTTTTGTTTGTTGAGATCATATTTTATTAGTAATTTTGTGATATATGTGAATTATACCTTATCGAAAATCTTTCATATGTAGGCGAACATATAGATTGAGTAGTAAATAATTAAATAATATAAAATAATAAATTAAAGTAAGATTTTATTTATAGGAATATCATCATTTTAATAAGACTAGTTGGTACTTTTAGTGATTAATTATGATTTTAATATGAATAGATAGTTGATTTAATTCATCTATCATTATCATTAGTTGAGAATTTAAGTAGAATAAAAAATTTGTCAGTTATAATTATTAAATTGAATTCAGTTTAATATGAACTTGTAATTAAAGGTGTTTGAGAATTTAAGTATTAGGTTGTTAAATATTAAATGTGAATAATTATTTTAATTAATAATAAATACAATAAAATAATTTTTTTTTGTATATTATGAATATACGTGATAGGAATATTTTAGTTTAATTATAATAAATATAATTAAATTTAAAACCTTCCACGTAGAGGAGGTTCCACCAGTGCACTTTGAGTTTTCTTCTCGGTGAATAATTTGATTAGTTACTCAATTAATGGCCTGCATAATTACAGGCCCAACTCAACCATGGGACACTGAGTCTGCACTGAATAAAAAAAGTAGAGTTATTTTAGACTTTAGAGGAGAGAGAGAGAGAGAGAGCAACAATGACAACCTGGTCTGCTAAAGTCTTTCTGAACAAATAATATGGCATGTGCATCTATATGGGGATTGTATAAGTGCTAATACAATTGAGTTGATATAGATCATATTATACAACAGCTCACTTCTGCAGAGGAGTTTTGAATATAGTATCACATAAGCTAGACAGATTTACGCAGTATATAACCGGAGACGATAGAGGACAAGGAAAAAGCCACAAAAGCAACGGCGGAGAGTCCTACAGATGCACCGGCTAAAGTCGGGAACTTGTCTTTGCCCCAATTTAATTGCCACTCATACACTCGGGTGGCGGCAGAAGATGCCGCTGATAGAAGAAAATATGCTAGTATCTGCAGTGTCAGCCGAAAACTTAAAATATGGCATTTGTGAGGACATGTACCATTTAGAACAATAAAAAGGAGCAGAGAACAATGAAGATCATGACTAAAGGCTGTATGAGATGGATTCATATGTTATTTCTACGGCCCCATTTTGGTTGGATTGGGATTGGAGGTGGAGAATCTCTGCTCCAACTCTCCTCAGAATCGTAACTACTTTGGATTCTTTGCTTCAAAATACAGCAGCTTTTGCTTTTTCCGAAGCATAAGACAAACAAGTAATTTACAAAGTAAAAGTGGCATTTTCATTTAGGACAGGTAGTGAGAGACGTGTCTCAAAGGGAATTCACAGAGTAAAGGAGAGATCTTTTCTTCCTCCACCTAAACCATCCAAAGCCATGAACTGCCCCATAAAGAAGGAATTTCAATAGTAAAGTAGAACTTTCAGATAGTTTAAGTTTCTACGAGATTCACTTTAGGGGGATAGATATTCAAGGAAAAAGCCAGGCAAATCCCATGATTGTTGCGTAAATGACCTTTAGAAATGCCTAAGAATAAAATGAAAGTTCCTGTTCTTTAAGATCATATCGCAGCATCTTCATTGAGGTGGTCCCAATTGAGGTTGGAAATCATAATCGAAAACACCGCCCAGACTTTAACAGTGGGGCTAGAAGGATTAGAACGAATGTTATCATTTAATAAGTGGGGCAATGAGTAGGTACTAGCAATAATTTGGATTTACTAAATACTGTACTAATCCAAAAGTACTTGCCTGATCCATGAAGAAATCAAAGTACAGCCGGAAGTTACGATGGATGGCGGCTTTTCTAGTGCTCATATGGTAGAAAATATCACAGAGTTGCAGGCCCGAATACACAAAGCCAATTACATTTATTGTCAAACAGTACCTACAACAACAAAACCATGACAGATTGATCAAACTAAACGCGAGTTTGATTAAATTTAAGACTAGTCTTCAATTAGTCGAGTTCGCAAAAGTTCACAAACCTGAACTCTTTGTAGCGATAAAAGGAGTCCAGTGCCCAGCCCTTATTCTTATCAGCCGCCATAACCGCGAGCGACATTAAACAGAGCTTGAATTCGCAAATCCTAAATCCAATCGAAAACCTCTTTCGTATTCTATCCATCCTCGTCTTCTTCAAAATCGACAGGTTCGGCCTCAACCGACGACCTCCCTCCCCTCCACCCCCACCACTACCTTCACCAACATATGTATTTCCTTCTTCAACGTATCTTACATCTTCATCCTCCACGTTCTTCGCAGTCACCACAATCGGTTCTGGTCGATAAGAGCGATTAGCCAAGACGGCCGCGGGAGATCCCGGCTTGCCGAATACAGTACCCGGAAGAGGGCTGGGATGGTCTTCTTCACCAGAGGACAGCCCATGGCTGAGAGAGGTTTGATCGGAGGAGACTACGGAGTGCACCGGAGAAACATCAAACGGCGACGGAACTTTGCGTTCCCGTGCAGTTTCTGGAGGTGAGTAAAAGATAGGCGAACCTGATACACCGTGATCTTCGTCGTGCTGATCAGTCTCCTTATCTTCGCGATCATACTTCATTTTCTCGCTCAGAGTTCGTACGTCGGGAAGCAGAGAAAATTGGGGAAGAACACAATCAAGTAGGTAGCGACCTTAAGTGCAGTCGCCCCCACCAAGAGCTGACATTTCTTCAGTACGCCACTGGCGCTGAAATTTGTATTCCTCCCTCCGCTATCTGGGCCGGGAGACTCCTTGTAGCCCAATCACTTGGGCCCAGTTTCTTATTGAGGCCCAATAAAGCCCAACAACTTACGGGACAAAGATTTTCCACGCATTGTTTTGACCACATGTTTTCTCATTTAAATGTATTTTATATTATTTTCAGCTATATAATGAATTTATTATACTTTTTAATTCACTTGGACTATTTAATTTGGTTGAATTATATTATTATTTATTTAAAAATAAAGTCTAAAATAACTCTTCAACTATAGAAGTTTTGACAAATTTTTAAATTATTTTGATAAATAAAATATTTCGTTAATAAATTAATTCATATTATTAAAAAAACATGTGTCGATATGTATTATCGTCTGACTCAAGTTATTTTTTCTTTCTGGTTGAACGACAATCAACTCCATTTTTTTGGATTCAAAGAAAGAACGACTTCTTTCCAACACATCAAGGTCTTACCTTTTTGGTTTTTCCTATCTCTACTCAAAATGAGGTCCAAATCTAAAAGTTTTGTCAACCTCAAGTTCATTCTCGTCCTTTCGACCTTGTTCTTGATATTCATGTCAAAATTTTCATCTCGTAGTAATTCATCGACCAAATCGTCGACTCATCTCTCCATCTCAACAAAAAACTAAAACAGATTCATCGGAATCAGCTATAAAAATGCCTTGCTCGTCTCTCACTCCAACATGCACAAAAAAGCTCCACTTTCCTGAGGCAATGCGATCATCCACTACTCCACCTCTAACACCACTCCGATACCCTCATCTTCTCTCATTTAGTCTGAAACTACTTCGATTTCTGAATCGATAATAATAAAACAAAAAACCTTATCGACTAATTGAGATTCTGAAAAATCATACTTGGCATTTTAGAGATCCTAAAGAATCTCGTAAATTTTGCTTTCTTTCTTCTCGAGAAACAAACAAGCACTATTGATTCTTAGTAGAAAAAAAAAAAGAAAAGAACGAATCAAACGATAACACGTGTTGATACATTTTTTTTTAATAGCAATGATCAAATTTGCTTACAAAATATAAATAAGCATTATTTTATTAACTAAAACTTTACTTTATATTTGATTAATTAATTTAAATTGACAAGAAAATAAATTAAGTAGTGGGTACACGTACACCGAAAGGAGCATCGCGGTCCGGAATAGCGTTGTTAACTGATTGGTTGGACAAGAATGGGAAACCGGATGCTTGGGCCCCACAATGGTCTCGCTCATTAAATCATTAATCGTCAAACAGGCGTCTAGTAAATCATTATCTACAAACAGTAAATTACGAGACGTGCCCCAATAATTGCTTTCACTTACTGTGTTCCAAGGGCAGATTTGTAGTTTCACGTGGCTTAGTTAATTGAAGTTCACACCGGCGAAAAAGGCAAACAAAAGAGAGAAGTAAAGGTTTGATTTTTAATTTTGGCATCCAAGGAGATTAAGATAAATAGAGGCGAGGGAGGTAACCAATGAAAATCAGCGATGAAAGTGGCGACCTTTCTCTCTCTGTCCATAGCCTTGAACTTCTAGAGAGAGAAAAAGAGAGTGATGGCGATGAAGCGCGTAGCTAGCTCTGCAATTCGAGCTCTTACCTCTCCACCCCCGTCGATTTTCACTAGGAATCTCCATGTAAGCCTTCATCTCGAGCTCCATTCTTTCTTTTTTTCCTTCAACACGAGAAATTTCATCAGGGTTTTTTGATTTTCAGATAGCCCTTTTCATTTTCTTGTGAGTTTCTTCTTCGCGTGGCTCGATCATCTCCGATCACACGCTCCAAAGTACTTGCATGTTGTTCTTTGGTTTTGATCGCAGTGATTAGGCTCTAAATTAGTGCAGAAAAATTCCATTTTTAGCATTTTCAGTTAAACGATCTATTGCATTTTCGGCCTCAACTCACGACCTCCCTCCCCTCCACCCTCACCACTACCTTCACCAACAAATGTATATCCTTCTTCAACGTATCTTACATCTTCATCCTCCACGTTTTTCGTAGCCACCACAATTGAGATGCCGGCTTGCCGAATACATTACCCGGAAGAGGGCTGGGATGGTCGTCTTCAGCAGAGGAGAGCCCATGGCTGAGAGAGGTTTGATCGGTGGAGACTACGGAGTGCACCGGAGAAATATCAAACGGGGACGAAACTTTGCGATCCTGTGGAGTTTGTGGAGGAGAGTAAAAGATTGGGGAATCAGATTCACCAAGATCTTCTTCGTGCTGATCAGTCTCCTTATCTTCGCGATCGTACTTCGTTTTCTCGCTTAGAGTTCGTAAGTCGGGAGCAGAGAAAATTGGGGGAAGAAGAATAATGTTGTCAAACATTATAAAAAATGAATACATTTTTCGTTAAAAAATTTTGCTCTTCCTCTACCTAACGTTGTCATTCCACTGAATATGTGGCATCCTACTTCGTGAAGACTAAAAAAGCTCAGTTGTGGGTCTGACTCATATTAATAAGGCACAATCTCACATTGCTTGGGAGAGTAAAAAATATATGATATATAAGCATGGAGCTCCTTCCTATTTATTACAACGCGTTTTGGGCTAACCCCAAGTCCCCAAGAACAAATTCATGAGGACTTTGGCCCAAAGCGGACAATATTGTACTAGGAGCATCGGGGGACGTTACAAATGGTATCAGAGCGAAATTTCGACCGGAAGTGTGGCCGACGAGGACGTCGGGTCCCCAAGGGGGGGAAGATTGTCGCATTCCACCCTATGAAGGGCAGGAAAGGCCCAGTTGTGGGTCCGACCCATATCAGGGGGGTACAATCCCACATCGCTTGGGAGAGTAGAAAATGCATGGTATGTAAGCATGGAGCCCCTTCCTACATAGTACAACGCGTTTTGGGCTAAACCCAAGAACAAATCCGTCCAGACTTCAGCCTAAAACGGATAATATTGTACTAGGAGCATCGGGAGATGTTACAAATGGTATCAGAGCGAAATCCCGACCGGAAGTGTGGCCGACGAGAACATCGGGTCCCCAAGGGGGGGAGATTGTGGCATTCCGCCCTGTGAAGGCCAGGAAAGGCCCAATTGTGGGTTCTGCCCATATCAGGGGGGCACAATCCCACATCGCTTGGGAGAGTAGAAAATGCATGGTATATAAGCATGGAGCTCCTTCCTACCTAGTACAACGCGTTTTTGGCTAACCCCAAGAACAAACCCGTGCGGATTTCGGCCCAAAGCGGACAATATTGTACTGGGAGCACTGTGGGACGTTATAGTATAATGTTGGTTTTCCATTGCATAATGTTATCTTTCTGCTGCAGTTTCCTTCGTATCTTTCCTCTACAGATACAAAATAATTTTATTGTCTTATTCGTAGTTAAATACATATAAGTTGTGATTCTTTAATGGACAGTAAAATAATTCTAAATAATTTATAATTTAAAAACATAATATATTTCGTGTTTTTATTACAAGATTTGTTTTTACTAGATAATTTTCATAGAGAAATAACTTAAATAGAATGGTTAAGACGATTTTAATAATTTAAAAAAATAAACAAGTTAAAAACTATTTTTCTATGACAATGACTTAATTATTAGCCCACCTAAATTTTAGGGGTGGGACGGTTTGGTTCGGTTCGGTTTTAAATTAGGATCAAATTGATTCGATTCGGTTATTCATTTTAAAAAACTGAAATTGAACCGAGAGAGTTCGGTTCGGTTCTCTTTGATTTATGTTTTAATAGGTTTGGTTTTGGTTCTAATCGGTTCGGTTTTTTATGGCATCAATTTGTATGTTTTCGATTTAATTTTTCAGCTTTGTACTCGATTTTGAGATCGGTTCGGTGGTTCGGTTCTTTTAGTTTTTTTAGATTTAATTTAGTTCCTAACTTTCCTATACATTTCATGCCACTTAATTTTTTTTAATTATCCTAATCATCTCTTTTAAACTCTGATTTGTCACAAAAAAATCCAACAGTGCAATATTACATAACAACAACTAAATAGCACATCAAATTCATAGTTTCATGATATGAGCAAATTTAGAGTTTCCACAAAGATTAACAATTTTAATATTCAAAACAGATTCTAAACTGTGAATCAATAATTAAACAAACAACAATTTCTTAATTAAGAAACAAAAGCAAAGAATACATGCATTTATAGATCTCCAACCGGTTAATCTATGAACAAATTTCAAAGTTCAATCATTTAGGCAACACTCAACCTCACCATACAAACATTTTCTTTACCACCAATTGAAAAAGTTTTCAATCCTATAATCCTAAATACATAGCAAGAACTTCCCTCGATAATATAATTACATATTGGATACAATTTATCGCCGTAGAAAATATAAGAAACTCATAAAAGAAAAACTTAAATTCACTCTATTTATATGTTCTCGATCCGTAAACACATACAAGAAGAAAATAAATTTGTGTGTAGGACAGAAACGTTGGATGGCGTGGGGTAATTGAGGTTTTCAAGAGAATAAGACTAAGAAGAATAGGGTAGAGGAGAGGACAATAAATTTTTGAAAAAATAATCATTTATGTCAAAAACTTTTTACCATAAATTAGGACGAGTAATTAACAAGTTTATGGGTTTTTGAGGTTTTTATATTTTTTTATTTAAGTTTTGGTTCGGTTCGGTTTACTCGGTTCTTAAAAACAAAAATTGAGAACCGAACCGAACACCTCGGTTCGGTTCAGTTCAATTTTAAATTTTTTCTTTTAATGAAATCGAACCAAATTGATAAATAGTATTCGGTTCGATTTGAACCGAACCGATTGCCACCTCTACTAAATTTAATGTGTTTTGTGATTAAAAATAAAGCTAAAGAAATTATTTATTATTTTTAGAATTAATATACTTTTTTTAATGAATATTTTACAATAATTAATTGGAGGGTCCATATCATCATGTTGCCCAAGTACTGCGCAAATTAGACATTCCACCCACAATGGTCGAACGAACAATTATTATTGTCAAAGATGGGCGAACGTAAGCTTTTGCCATTATCTTTAAATTACAGTAAATAATAATCCTTTTTTTTAAAATTTGTATTTATTATGTTATTATTTTAAGCTATATAATGAATTTATTATAGTTTTTACTATTTAATTTGTTTGAGATATTAATGATTATTCAAAGATAAAATATTAAATAACGCTTAAACTATAAAAATATGGACAGCTCGATTTTTGAACTATTTTAACAAAGCTATTTAAAACAGACTCATCAGAAATCAGCTATTAAAAAGCCATGCTCGTCTCTCACTCCCACATGCTAACAAAAACTCCACTTTCCTTAGCCAATGCGACCATCCACTACTCCACCTCCAATGCCACCTCGCAGCAAACCATCGATGAAATCTCGGTCTGGTTAGCCCGTCTTCTCTCCTTTCGCTTGAAACTAATCCGACGTCTGCAGCAATAATGATTAAAACGAAAAACCCATCGAGTGCCATTGTTTCTTGGTAGAAAAAAAAGAACGAATCAAACGACGGCGCATGTTATTTTATTTAACAAAAATAGTTTGGTTCTGCTGTAAAATTCCTAATGATTAAATTAAATAAAAATGACAAACCAACCATAATACTTTACTTTTAATGACAAATCAACTGTCATCAATTTTTTTGTTAATAAATTAATTATTGAACTAAGAGAAAATAACGTTGCCAACATCGCTATTATATTTGTCGTTAAACATGATCATGTTGAGTCGCAGCTGTTTGTATATAAATCGACGCATCTCCATAAACTGCAGCGATGTGATGATAAACCGTTGCGGTGTTATATGAAGCTGCCATGATTTATCGTCACACTGCTACGGCTTCTTATGACACTGCAGCAGTTTATTGTGTCTTGTTTTTTGATCCTCTGTCGTACTACATAAAACTCGGTCATGGGTTCCGGGCGTGTTCACAGCGAACAACGATATCCTAGGCGAACCATCGAACTCTTAGACCGTTGTTGCACACTGTGTAACCGATACTAATGGATTCCAACGTAAAGAAAATGCTGACCAAGTGAAATGATGGTCCGTCGCAAACTCACCTACAACCACAGGCAGAAACGACCGACTCTGCTCGTCAACGTTGTCGGCTTACAACTGACCTCGTCTGTTAGTTTCATCGACCTAAACCAGCCACGGTGCAAGAAGGAGAAACCGCCGCAGTGCAAGATGGAGAAACCCCTGTGATGCAATCTAGAGAAACCGTCGTAGTGCAAGATGAAGAAACCGTGGCGGGTGGATCTGGCGGAATTGTGGTACAATCTCAACCTCAACCACAACCTCAACAACAACCGGCTGGAGATGCACTAGTCCGTTTCCAACCCGTTGCAGCGGGTTTCCACTCCCCACTCTTCAAGATAGTTTTATGAGAAGGAACGGTATGAAGTTGATGTTAAACACCGTTCAATTATTGTTTTTAAAAGAGTAGACTTGGAGTCTTTAGCTGTCCTATAAATTGACCAATTGTTTGAGGGGACTGACTTAGCCGATTTATGTCGATTGGGTGGAAGTTTCTATGAACATATTGTTAAACTATATTACGCCAATTTAGAGGTCCAAACTTTTATGTTTGGACGAGAGTTACGACTGACTCCCAACGATATGAACATGATGCTTGGATGTGTGATAGAGGGACCAAGTGATCAGTATTACCACGTGTCTCGGGAGCCACTTTTCATCAAACGAGGAGAAAGGTTGGCAGTGCTTAAATTGTTGAACTGGGATCTCGAGATTAGCACGTATAGGAAGTCAACGTCCATTGAGTTGAATGTCATAGCCTGAGTGATCCACATTATCACGACGTACACCATTTTGCCTCGGGATGGACATCGAGACCATGTTAGCTGCATGGATATGTATTTGCTCGAGAAGGTGTTCACCAGGAAAAAAGTGTACATTGGACATGTCATTTTGAGGCACATGCACGAGGTGCTCAACAAGCTGGTCAAGAGTTTACCATTCAACTGGCTCACTCAGAGGATTGTTGAGCAATATGGGGTACCAATCTCGGAGGATGAGTTGAGAATCGAAGAGACGACCACAAACGTCTACAACAAATTGAAAGTGAACAAAATGAGGGTCAGCAAAGTTTGGAAGGGAATGGGTACGCAAGACCTTGAAAAAGCGAGGTACAGTGTCTCAGTCACTTGTAAGTTATTTGTTTTGTACACAAAGTCGAGTCTTTACTTTATTTGTGTGCAACGTAATAACGTGTCTGAAATTTGCAGCATCATTGCCCTAAGAGGCCAACTTGCTCCTTATGTCGTGCTTGCTGACGTGTAGGATACAAGTAATTCACAACCTCAGCCCCTTAAAACTGTGCACGTGGTACGTCTTTGATTTAGTAATATACGTGTGTCTCCACTTATTCATGTCTTATTAGTCTAACGGGCTTTTGCCATTTGTTTTGCAGCCACGTGAACTGATGGATCTTTGCAAGAAGTATGTTTGAGGAAATACTCGGAAGAACTTGGAGACGTGCGCAATTCTTTCGGGAAAGCTAGTCGAGGATGAATACAACATCACTGAGATCATCTGCTCGAAACAAGTAGGGACATCAAACACGGTGAAAAGCCTTCTTTGTATCTTACTTTAGAAGCTTTTATCTTAATACTCATCCAAACTTATATGCAGTGCTATGCGGTGAACGACGAAGATGCCTTCGTGGTTCAAGAACAACAATCGCTACTCACAATAGGGTAGATTCATGTAAGTAACCATCTCATTTCTCCGGGTTGTCGTTCAAGTTCCATGGTTTCTAATGGGTGGTTTACATTTCAATCACACCCAAAGCAGTCGTGTTTTATGTCAACTATTGACTCGCAAACTCAATTCGCTTACCAGTAATTGTTGCATGAAGCAATCTCCATCATCATAGCGCCCACTAACAAAGAGTGGTATATATTTTCCATTGTGTAGATTCATATTCCTTTTTGCTTATTGCTTTCCGCTTCTGTGCTAATTGTTCCTTTTACATTTCAGCCCGCGCGACATCTTTCGGTGTACGAGTGAGGGGATGTGGGTGCTCCAACATTGCCATGAGAAGAAACAGTTCCACGAGCACGACGATGAACTCGTGGAGGGTCCGTTGTTCGCCAATGTGTCCAACATATACGTGGACCCGCAAGGCATGTTTGAACTCACGGATTTGCGGCCGAAACCGAATAGGAAAAAGTAGGGATGCAGAATTTCTTGTAATAAAGAATTCATTGACTATTTACATGTTTACGTTTTTTTTTCTGTTTGGATAATATCTATTGGGGAAAAATATGTGTTTTGATGATGTCGCAAGGGGGATAGACTACAAGCAAAACTCTTACAAAATTTTTACTTCTTTCATAGTGAAATTGACTCAAACGATTCCATTCATCATAAAAAACAAGTAAGCATGTTCATTGTATTCATTGCAACAATTTAAGTAACCTGTGCATAATATCGAAAGATACAAGGCGTAGGAATGCTGACTAACCGCTATGGCTTTTTGGACACGCAACAACAATTTTTAACGAGCCGCTACAGCTTTTTTGGAGACACTACAACGGCTTGATAACTAATCGTTGCGGCTTTACGGACAAGCTGTCGTGGTTTGTTATCAAG
Organism: Begonia loranthoides; assembly: GCA_022433065.1. Classification (NCBI taxonomy): domain Eukaryota; kingdom Viridiplantae; phylum Streptophyta; class Magnoliopsida; order Cucurbitales; family Begoniaceae; genus Begonia; species Begonia loranthoides. Next base: position 3,556,446 of record CM039485.1, read on the forward strand.
CCACTATGGAGCTTCCAAAAAGCCGCAGCTGCTCGTCATAGGGCTGAAACATAAATTCAATAAATTTTAACAAAGGAAAAGTTGGTAACTGGATATTATCATACTAATCAATTTCCATTCATCATCAACAACCAAATTTATCAAACCAATTTATCAATTTAATTACAACGATAACGTGCATTACAACCGCATATATATCAAACCAAATTTATCAAACCAATATATCAATTCAATTAACCATCATTGATTAGAGAAGACAAAGTTCACTCAAAGTGACTATTAACTACACGTCGAAATCATATATATATCATCTACAATAGTTTATTTGAGGTACTACAATACAATTGGCTATCTGGGATAATTTATTGTAGATGATGTAATCTGGTTTCGCGCATAGTTAATAGTGACTTTGGTTGAGCGTTGTCTTCTCTAATCAAGCAAGGTTAAAGTCCACATTTGTATATATTTGTACTTATAAACCTTGCGCATCATATTCCTGCATAACACATTGTAAATTAAATTAGCATAGTTCAAATAACACTTCAAAACATAAACGTGATAATGGGATCACCTGTGTGTCAGGAACTATGTTAGAAACTGTCTCGGCGACTCTCTCGTGGACTGTCTCAGGGATTATGTCAGGAACTTGCTCGAGGGCTGTCTCGGAGACTCTGAAACCCATAAATGTGTCTTGCGAGCTTCCTCTGCCACATCTACCTTTGCCTCTGCCTCTGTCACCTCTGCCGCCACATGCACTGGACTCTAGGCCTCCACCTTCGCACGTGCGGGAATTGTGCTCCACACCCCCACACTGGGCACAAGTCATGTTCATATGTCTTCTAGGCAGCACTGTCAGACTTGGGGCCTCATCCACATCTCTTATTCTATGTTTTCGAGGCCTTCCTAGAAGTCTTTTAAATGGCGGTGGGATAATTGGATCAAGATGCGTCATAGGAGGACATGTGATTTGTCCATTAACGGGGTAGACAAAGTGTGAGTACATCGCCATGTATGTTTCCCGGCAATAGCATGCATGCACAAATTCCTCAGGAGATCTCCTCATGAAGTGAATGCACGGGACTGCATTGACATACAGGATGCCTGTCAACTCCCACCGGTAGCAGCTACAAGTACACCTGTCTAAATCGATAGAGTACTATTTGTTACAGTTGATTACCTTAAACTGAGCAGCTCCTAAAAACTAGGGGCTCCAATTTCAACTGGCAAGTTGTAGTTTGGCGAGTTGGTCGTTGAAGGACTCACTGAACGTCATTGTAACACTTTATTTGAAACGTCATTTCACCTTGCATTTTTTAGGCGTGCAGTCGCCACGTGCATCCTTCTTGGCAGACAGCCCTCAACCGATGTGTGTCACTGTGGTTGAATTTTATTCTGTACCCATTCTTCAAAGCATGATCGACAATTTCTTTTCTAATTTTATTCAGTGAACTATACTTTTTGCCAAGCTCCATACCAGCGAAGGTGCATTCTACTTGTGGTGGGCGTCTATGCCTACTCTCGGCCATGTCCATGTCTTCGTCACTACTGAATTCGCATAATGAACGAAGCTCCTCCTCGTTCTCCTCATGTAGAGTTGTCGAGACGGAATGCAACACTATAGCAGCTTCGTCTCCAATTCCACATACTTTATTGGCAAAAAATGTAGTTGTGGGCCTTACTTCAACTTGATGGTTAATAACAGATTCCTCAACACTCCAAGACACCATTTGGTGTTCAACAAATTCTTCAACTTCGCCAAAATACGTTCACTTCAGTTCTCATAAACCTCTAGGATTCGCTAATCGCTAACAAAATGTCTGAATAAACCGCGAGGAGTGTACTGTGTATTTGTATAAGGCGAAGGAGGCACGTTAAACTGCGGTGGTTCATCTAGTAAACCGCTGCGGTGTGACGGTAAACTGCGGCGGCTTCATATGACACCACAACGGTTTATCGTCATACCACTGCAGTTTAATATGAATTCACGACAGACCATCAAAATTGTCATGTTATTTTTTAAAAACTATGGAGTTACAGCAGTTTGTATATGAACCGTTACGGCTAGACATTATTAAGTTTAATGACAAACGTAACAGTAATATTGAATACAATATTTTTTTATAGTTTAATAGTTAATTTGTTAGTGAAAAAAATAATGATTTAAAAATAAAGAATGACGTTGATTTGTCCTTTTTTTTCTTAAATTAAAGAGTTATTTTGAACTAAAATGATTAATTGATTTAAATATAAGAAAAGAAATTAAGTGATGGGTCCAGCGACAAGGAGCGTCACGGAAAAGCATTGTTAATTGATTAGGTTTGAAAATAATGGGAGCCAGCTGCTTTCTGGGCCCCACACTGGTCTCGCTCGTTAATCATTAATCGTCAAATCATTATCTAAAAACAGTATATTACGAGACGTTCACTGTGTTCGAAGGGCAGATTTGTAGTTTCGCGCGCCTTAAATAACTGAAGTCCATGCTGGCGAGGCCGACAACCTTCCCCAGACGAGAGACTCTTCCGTAAACCAGAGTCATCAAAACTCTACTCCTTCGGTTGCCACGTCAGAAAGAAATGAGACTCTCATCCTACACGTGTCGATCTCTCCGCTATCCGTATATGCGGAAAATCTGCGAAGTCGCGAGATATCATTTGTATTTAATCCGACCCGAGGCTTCGTTTCGGGTTTGCTAAACCAATGTTAAAAAATTATTTAATAATAAATTAAATCTTAAAATAATTTTATAAATAATTAAAATCTTAAATTATAATAAATTAACTACATAAATTTCATAATTATATATTTTTGTTAAATTATTTTTTTTTTCATAATAAATATATAGCAGGGAATACTAAGAAAGACTCAAATGTGTATTTAACTTATATTAATAGGAGTGCATAAATTTATGTCTCTTGAAAAAATAGAAAATACATTATTTATAAGTATGTTTATCTTCTCTATCTAATACAACGTGTTTTAGGTTAATATCAAGAACAAAATCGGCCCAAAATTCACAATATTGTACTGGAAGTACCGAGAGATTTTATAAATCATATGAGAGCGAAATCTCTACCGAAAGTGTGACCGAAGAGGACATCGGGTCTTCAAATAGAGAGATTGTGACAGTCCGCCCTAAAAATGTCAGGAAAGACCTAGATACGTGTTCGACCCACATCGGTGATGGTGCACAATGCCACATCACTTGAGAGAATAGAAAATGCATAGTTTATAAACAGAGTTTCTCTTCCTACCTAATACAATACGTTTTGAGCTAAACCCAAAAATAAAAATTGTGTGCTTGACCCCAAAGCCGACAATATTATATTGAAGCACCGGGAGACGTTACAAGATAAGTCATTTTTCTATAACAGATAAATTAAGGAAATTAACACGGCAGACCCTATAGTTTGCGATCAATAACAAGTCAAACCTTAGAGAATGTTTTTAACAATTAAAACCCTAAACTATGAAATATTTTTGCCGACGACCTTGCAGTCACGTTTTCCGTCCAAATTTGACGACTTTAACGCATCAGTTTCATTGACGACCGTTGAACTGAGCCAAAGGATGTCCGTTTGAAGTCGAAACAACGTCCATTTTACGTTGAAACAACTTCCGTTTTAAGCGAAGAGTCTAAATCCATCCAAAAAATTTTTGTTTTTCTTTACTTGAAAAGTTTCTCCCTCACTGTCGATCTTATTCGTCGACGTCGACCTTCAAAGTCGATGTTAGTTCTCTCAAAAAAATAAATTTTAAAGTCGAAAATTCAAGAATTACCAAGTTTTTCATTGTAAACAATGATTTTTGAAGCGATGGACGTCCATTATGGGTCAAGGGACGTCCATTATGGGTTGAGGGGTGTTCGTTATAGGTTAAAAGACGTCGTTGAACCTATAACGGACATCCGTTATAGGTTGAGGGACATCTGTTATAGGTTAAAGGACATCGTTAAACTTATAATGGACGTTCTTCATACACAGATGGACATCCATTATACTTTCAGAATTAATAAGAAATAATTTTATAAAAAATTAATTAACTATTATATATTTAGTCTTTCAATAACTTTTAATATTATATTGTCGAGTAAATTACTGTTTTTTCCCTATAGAACTTAGTGTCATTTTCAGGGACAAACCTGTTATTTGGCAGACAAGTGGCAGATAACAATATTTAAATTGTTTGCCAAATTACTGTTGTGTCCCTGTAAAATGTTATTGACGAATTTTTACAGGGACAAAACAGTAATTTAACCGATAATTTAATATTAAAAGTTATTAAAAGACTAAATTTATAGTATTTTTTTAAAATTTTTTTATAAGACGCCAGATTTAATCCTACCTATTGATCCAGATGATAGACGTCCCTCGCTCGATCCAACGGTCAGAGATCGTCATTCGTTCGAAGACGCCAGATTCAATCCTGACCGTAGATCCAGATGAGGGATGTCCCTCGCTCGATTCAACGGCCAGGGATATTCGTCACTCCGTCGCCTTAGGGAATCGCCAGATTCAATTATGGCTATACATTTTGCGATCCACGACCAATTAACCTATAACGGACGTCCCTCAACGTATAAAGGACGTCCATTGCTTCAAAATTTGTCGTTTTATAGTGAAAAGCTTTGAAATTCTTGAATCTTCGATTGTTTTTTTTTCAATCTCAATGTAAAGTTTGAAGGTTGATGCCGATGAACGAGATCGACAATGAGGGAAAACTTTTCAAGTAAGAAAAAACAAAAATTTTAGGATAGATTTAAACTCCTCGCTTAAAATGGACGTCCCTCCTCGCTTGATACTTGACGTTCTTCTTCTCCTCTCGACGGTGCTTGACAGAGACGAAACCGAAGCATTAAACTCGATGGTTTTGGATGAGAACCGTAACTGCGAGGTCGTTAGCGAGAATTTTCTATAGCTTAGGATTTTAGTTGTTAAAAAAAATCTCTAATATTGGACTTGTTATTGATCGTGAACTATAAGATATGCGGTGTTAATTTCTTGATAAATTATCTTTTCGCTACATAAATAGTTTAAATGTTTATTATTTTTTGTGATGAAAGAGTATTTTCTACTGTAATATTTTCTTTTATTAGAAAAAGAATATTTTCAAATGAGTATTTTTTGTAATACATACTTCAAATTTCACTAGAGAATTTTAATTGTTTTAGTACGACCCTAATTTTAATTTTTTATAATTTAATATTTTAATTATTCATTAAATTATTTAAGATTTAATTTATTACTAATTTAATATATTCCTTTCCTTATTTTTTTAATTTATTAAAATTTTATTTACTTCGTCATAACTACCTCAATCGATTTAGAAGGAGAATAGACACGTGGACGAAAAGTGGAGCGGGAAGACAACTGCTGCAGTAAGCACATGCACTAAGCAAGAAGGCAAATGAAAGAGAGGTAAAGATTCGATTTTTAATTTCGGCATCCAAAGAGATTAAGATAAATAGAGGTGAGGGAGGCAGCGCCAATCAAATTCTGCGAGGAAAGAAGTAACCTTTCTCTCTCTGTCTCATAGCTCACAACCCACATTCCCTTTCCTTGTACGTCTAGAGAGAGAAAAAGAGAGTGATGGCGGCGATGAAGCGCGTAGCTAGCTCTGCAATTCGAGCTCTTAACTGTCCACCTCCGTCGATTTTCACTAGGAATCTCCAAGTAAGCTCGAATCTCGAGCTCCATTCTTTCTTATTTTCCTTCAACACTAGAAATTTCATCAGGGTTTTTTGATTTTCAGCTAGCCCTTTTCATTTTCTTGTGAGTTTCTTCTTCGCGTGGCTCGATCATCGCCGATCACACTCTCCAAAGTCCTTGCATATTGTTTTTTGGTTTTGATCGCAGTGATTACACTCTAAATTAGTGCAGAAAAATTCCATTGTTTGCATCTTCAGTTAAACGACCTATCCTTTTGTTGAACTTTGTGGATCTGAACAGGCTACGGCAGGGAGCAAGAAGATAGTAGGGGTGTTTTACAAGGCGAATGAATATTTTGCAAAGAATCCAAACTTCGTTGGATGTCAAGAGGGAGCTTTAGGTATACGTGATTGGCTTGAATCAAAAGGCCACCAGTACATTGTTACTGATGACAAGGAGGGACCTGATTGTGGTCAGTTTTCTTTGTTGTTTTTAATCCATACGCATTAAGTTGGACAACTTCATTCTTCAGTTTTTGTTTTTGTTTTTGGTTTTTCAATTTCTTGGATGATATTTTCATCTATATCTGACATTAAATCTTTCTTCTTCAGTGGCATCTTGTGAAATCCCAAAAGCTTGAAATGGTTTTGAAAGTTTATTTTTTCATGAATAACTGAAATTAATGTGATCTAGGATCTTATTTGCGATTGGTTTTTCAACACAGTTTTCTGTTTTTGGAAAACAAGGACACAAGTAACAGTTGCAGACAATGTATAGATGTGTTTTGAAGAACAGTTTTCCTGCTAAATTTTTTCATTTTCTTAATGTTCTTGTGTATGTTTCAGAGCTTGAAAAGCACATTCCAGATCTCCATGTTCTTATTACGACCCCCTTCCACCCTGCATATGTTACGGCAGAACGGATCAAGAAAGCCAAAAACTTGCAACTACTATTGACCGCTGGAATCGGTTCCGACCACATCGATCTGAAGGCTGCTGCCGCCGCTGGACTGACTGTGGCTGAAGTCACCGGAAGCAATGTAGTTTCAGTTGCAGAGGATGAGCTCATGAGAATTCTCATCCTAGTCCGCAATTTCGTACCTGGGCATCATCAGGTTATTAACGGAGAGTGGAATGTGGCTGGAATTGCTTATCGAGCTTATGATCTTGAAGGAAAGACAGTGGGGACAGTTGGAGCTGGACGAATCGGAAAGCTTTTGTTGCAAAGATTGAAACCTTTCAACTGCAATCTTCTCTATCACGATCGGCTTAAGATGGATGCTGAAATAGAGAATCAGACTGGGGCAAAATATGAGGAGGATTTGGACAAAATGCTTCCAAAATGTGACATTATTGTCATTAACACTCCTCTTACTGAGAAAACAAAGTACTTCTTCATCAATTATAATGCAACCCCTTATTCAGGGAATTGGTTATTTGATTGTAAGCTAATTATCAAGAGAAAATCTGATTTTGTGATTCAGGGGATTATTCGACAAAGCTAGGATTGCCAAGTGTAAGAGGGGAGTGCTGATTGTGAACAATGCTCGGGGAGCTATAATGGACACGCAGGCCGTTGTAGACGCTTGTTCTAGCGGGCAGATCGGAGGTATCTCCAAACTCCTAAAAAAAAATAGAAAATCCAAAAGAATGGAAATACCCTGTTGTTGGAGTTCCATCTATGAAGTGATAAGACCTTTCTCAGCTAATTTTTTCGAGACTGCTCCTTTTTCAGGCTACAGTGGCGATGTTTGGAACCCACAGCCAGCTCCAAAGGATCATCCATGGCGATACATGCCCAATCAAGCGATGACACCGCATATTTCTGGCACGACCATTGATGGACAGGTAATTCACTATTATAGCTTCATTCTCTCTCCATTTCCCCAAACGTCCGACGTGATCCTAACATTATTGTCGGGTTTTTTTTTTTGCAGTTGCGATATGCTGCTGGAACGAAGGACATGCTTGATAGGTACTTCAAGGGAGAAGAATTTCCAGCTCAGAACTACATCGTAAAGGAAGGACAACTTGCAAGCCAGTACCAGTGATTATCTTGACGGAAATCGAATTCCCTTTTGGTTTGAGAATGTTCTATGTATTTCCATGAATAATTTGGCTCTGTTGAGCTTGGACGTTGTTGGTGTCTTCACTAGTCTGTAGTGAATGAAACTTTGTGATGTTAATTATGGTGAGTGGAAGAGTCAAACCCTTTGGAAGAAATCCTACATCTCAGTCAAATAACCAACAATGAGCACTAAACTCAATATTCTAAGAGTGTAATTTTGCTCTCGAACTAAGGGTCCAATCACGACTCTAGTGTTCAACAATGTTTGGGGGTGTGCGGAGGAGAATGTCACCATCTGACTATGTTCATAATCTAATTGTGACAATAAGAGGGCATTGAGGGGTTACAACCATATCAAGTGGTGCAATTCATGTACGGGTTATGGTTGCTCAATGCCTGCAAAGAAGGAAAGTGATTACTCGCCATCATGGGATGTTCATTTCTACTACAACAAAGATGTTTTAAATTGCTATTTAGGGGGATGGTGTATGTTCTCCACCATCCTCGGGGCTCCAGCACTAAGCAAACTATTTTGTGGTGTGCAGACACTAGTGAGCCAACAGAGGGCCTTAGTGTCTCTATGGAACAAGGAGTTCCACGGACAGTATTGATTGTCAATCCAACATCGGTATTGCGCACCTCTTTTGTTGCATAAGCTCGAATGTAGGATCGCCATAAAATCTATTATTCCCGCACAGCCAACACGAGGCCGAGAAAAATGCGCGCTTGGTCAATGCCACATTGAGAGGAAGGATGTTGCCATCGTGGTCAAATCACGCTCGCTTAAGATGAACATTGGGTTGTGTCAACATCTCAAGACATACATTTGAGTGGGAGTCCCCTCATGCTTGTTGGTTTTTCAGGAAGCGCATATAAGGTCCTAACATCAATGTCAGCAGGTTTTGAGGAAGGCAATTATGGGTAACCTCTCTCGTCGCTTGTTAGCGTTGCTTCCGCATGCAAATTGGCCCGTTGCCCCGAGTATGCTTAGCAGAGTGAACTCTAAATTCTGAAGTGGCACGGTGTTGACCGCTACTGCCGTGACGGTAATCCGAACAAATCAAAATAACCATTATATCTTAATCAAATAACCACTAAATGAGTATTAAGCTCAATATTCTAAATCCAATTGCTGAGTAATGAGAACCCAATTGATCAAAATTAGCAGTGTTTTCTACTGAAAATTCTCAGTTTAGTCTACGCATCAGATTGTTGTTGAAGGAATTGGAGGTCCTTCATTTGGAGCCGAACAGCTTCCTTAGACAATGGCTTTGAGCTGGAGACATTGTCTTCATCGCCCCCTTCGGCCACTTTCATTGCCTTGTCTTTAACAATCTTCTGTAACGCAGTTTGCTCAACAGATGGAAAAACAGCTGTAAGCATGGTAGACAGGAGAGTTTCATCTTCTTCTTCTATGGCGTCCTTTCCGAAGCAACAAATATATATAGCTTCGACGGCTTTCTCAACCCGTATCTCCATTGGGATCGTTGGGGCGGAAACCTTTAACTTTGCTCTTTTCTGCAGCAGAACATCATAAAAAGGCAGCTTCCAAATGTGAGTAAAGACGTTTCATCAATGGATTTGCTATTGAATTTTCTATACATTGACGGAAAGAACAAAATATGAACAGTAAACCTCGACAGGCAAGAATTCGTCAAAATGTTGGTTCAACTATCAGATGTCTTCGTTGTTTGACTGGAAATGTGCAAATTGGAGTCTAATCTTAGGTTTACTACAACATAAAGCTGACTCAAACAAGGAGAACAAATTACCTCTCTAGCTTCATTCATCAAGGCAAGAAAATTCTCTTCCTCGAATTCTATATCATTTGAAATACGAAGCCTTGCTACGCCTTCCAAAATCTCCTCGGATTTCAGCAGTCCAGCTCCCACAGCTGCCAGCCAGCAGCATAACAGAACGTACAAAGGATCCCCTGCCTTCCCAGAATAAAAAAATCACTTCTCAGACTCAATTCCAGCTCAAAGTTTATACTATTTCTTCAAAACACAAATGAAAATCCAATCAAAACAGTATGATTAGATAAATTTATCAAAAAAAACCCTTGCGTTCTATGGTTATGGAACTGACAAAGACTAATCAAAGCTGTATAACTTCGTTCATAGTTCGAAAAAGTGGTAAATTAAAGACATTACTCGGCCTCTTCGATCTTGAAACTCGTAGAAAGCTTTAGAATCCATGACTGAACAATTCTTGCCCACCCGCCTCCGAAACTCTGCGAAATCAATTATGTCGCCACCAACTCCACCTTCATCGCTTAGAATCCTCGCTATGAGGCCAAAAACTGGCAGAGAACCGACGACTTTGTTGGTAAAACCGGAGAGAGAGTTTGAGTCTTCCATGTAAGCTCTAATGGAGAACCCTGAAGAGTTTGGGGGTTTGGATCTGTAGGGTCTCGCGGGGTAGCCATAAATTTGGCGGAGAAAGAACTGAGAAGGCGTAGCAGGTTTGGAGAGATAGATTTGGGGTTTGAGATTGGTCCGGAGAGAAGAAGAATTGGAAGTGGAGGCCACTGCCATGGCTGTCTGAGAAATCTGTCGTTGGTTAATCATACAGACCGCTCATTTATATACGTTATCTGGTTGGGGAGAGATTCTATGCATCATGTGCTATGTACAATTAGTGGATCTTTCTTTATAAGGCCCGGTTAGGGCCCATCTATCTCGGGTCGGGCCTAACTTGTTTTAAAAGTAAGAGAATGAAATTATGCTAATTTAATAAAAGGTAAATGACAAATTGACCATTGTGGTTTGCGCTCAATGACAAGTTAACTACTATCCTTTATTTTTTAACAAATTAACCACTGACATATAGAAAATGAAAAACTCAATATCGTTGTCACGTTCGCAGTCTCTGTGAGACCAGAGACCGTGAGACTAGAGATCGCGGTCTCTGTGTCTCACAAAGACCGCGAGTCTGACAAAAATGGTGGTGTCTCCATTGAAGATGAAGACTGCACCTCCACCACGATATCCCTCAACATCGACTCTTCTCAGTTGCTTTCTGGACCTGAATTCTCTAAAATTCCACGGCGTTATCATCGAAGCTTTCGCTTAGATTTAGAATGTGATGGCTTCTAAAACGCTGATCTCGTCGAAATAGCCATGAAAAGGAGAAGAAGATGATCTGAAAAGCGGCACGTGAAGACACAGCTCAGGCACGTGTGAGAGCTACTGGAATCATTTTCTCCATGTTCATCCTCACTAGATTAATCGCAACCCATAAAAACAACAATTCTGTTCATCGTCAATATCAGGCAAGTGCAATTACCGCCATGTCTACAAGTTATTTTTTCTGGTATTACAACTGATCTAGTCTCTGCTTTTTGTTCTGTTGAATCAGAATTCTTAGGAAGATGAAAGGCAGCACGCGGTGTCTCAAGACACCGCCCTTCTGTTATTTTTGGAAAATCATGGCACCGCGATTCGTAGACACCAATGTTGGGTTTATCATTTTTCCATACGTTAGTGGTTAATTTGTTAGAAAATAAAAGATAGTGATTGACTTGTCATTGATCGGTTAATTTGTCATCTACCGTTAATAAATTACATTGATTAATCTAATAAAGTTAATTAAAGTGATAAATAAATTAGCAACATCTTTGGGCGGCATTTCAACGCTTCGCCCTTACGCGTGCTTGCTGCTGCTGCTCTTCTTCTTCTTCTCTCCCTTCTGTCTCTGACCGTAACCATCCTCCAGGAAAGCTCAACGTTGAGGTTACTCATTTCCTTCCTCTTTAATCTCTTTCATTTTTCATTGCTTTCTCTTCTCTCTGTTTGTGTTTCCGATTTGCCTTTCTATTAATCGGACGCATTCTTCGGCCGAAACTAAGAAAGAGGTCGAGAGACTGGGAGGAGCATCGAGAACGTCTCGTTTTCTCCAATATCCACCTTCGCATGCTCTCCCGAGCTTACATTCTTCCAGCATGTTCACGAGAATTTTCGTGGAATTATTTTCCTCAATCCTCCACACACTGTCTCTCCCTCTCTTTCCCTTTCTCTTTCACTCTCACTTCATTCACGCGCATGGACATACGTTTGATTTTACGTATCGATAAAAGTTAATTAAGATTTCAATCGGGTACAATCTGCTTGCATTCAATTGTTGCTTTTTCAGTTGGAAGTGTGACACAGTTTTTAATTTGGTTTGTGTTGATGATTCATTTCATTCAATGGTTGCAGCTCTGTCTGAAGTTTATCGGCACTGAACAGTTTCAAAGGCAAGTTATAAGTTGCTCTGTTGTTTCTTTTTTTGTCCTATTCTCATGAACAGAATAAACCATTGGTAACGTTTTGATTTTATTTTTGTCAGGCTTCGTGAACTGAAACAACTAGGTGAACTTGTTGGCTTTGTTTTCCTATCACTTTTTAATTTCCTTAATACTCTTATACAACTGAACGTTCAACTATCAAACTATGTGCTCCAGAGTGTGGAATTCCAATCTGGATATACATAATTCTTTTCTTTCGATGATGAATTATGTTGATGTCAATTAAGATGGTTGACCATATTGTTGATGGGCACACCATGAAATTCTTTCTGAAATGATTAAAAGAGCTAAGGCAGGCCTGTGCTCATATGATAATTGTTCTTATATTGGTTTCTAAGTTATTATCGTCAATGAGAGAGTGCTTAGTATTAAAATCACTCATTTAGCTCGTGATAAAGCAGTTAATTTTTCAAAACAAAATGTGATGTTTATTATCCATATAAATTTTATATTTATTTCCTTTTGATAGGAGATGATATTTGCTACCCCTGATTTTTCGCAACCAAAAGTATTTTTTTTTGTCAGATCTGATAAATTACCTCACTGAAAACTACTTGAAATTGAATTTTGACAAATGAGAAAAGTTTACTGAAGCACAATCGTGTTGGAACTCAAAATATTTGTTAAAAGTTTATTTTTGTTCATTCTATTGCTATAATATAGAGTAAGTCTGAAAGGGAATAATGTGATAAATATGTGATCTTTAAAGGATTTCAAGATAAAGACACATGTTGGTGGATGGTTTTAGATTCGTGTCCCTTTGAAGTAATGTGACTCATTTTGTGTTTAATCTTTTATTAGAAGAGTGAGAACAAGTTTGTGAGACCAGATGATCGCTTAAGTCGCTTGCTGCCTACATCATGTCAAGATGACAAGGGTGTATTCCAAGAAGCCTGAACTGGTGGGCATTCTTATTGTTGTTCTAATAAGCATTCTTTTAATCAAATCAATTTTTATGATGAGTTGAAATGAATTGTACAGGTTGGAGTCATATCAGAGACTTTTGAAAATTCAGTTAGAAACAACTTGGATTAAAGCTCGAGTACATGCGGCACCAGAGAAGAAGAAACGACATGTTTGATGTTGCCACCCTCTTTTGTTTTCTACATAAAGAACAATGTCATATGTTACACAAAGCGTCACACACAAGCTCTAGTTGTTTGAGTACATGCAATGGTGCATCCATGAGAGATCGAGTGAATTATTTGATTTGTTTCTGGCGTTTTTGTTAGGAGCCCGCCAAGGAAATGGACGCTGCCTTTCTATGCACTATCAATTGACTGCATAATGTTATGGCCAACCCATTGGGTCAGTAATCCTCAACCTCCCTTAATGTGTTAGCGAGTATAAGTTTTGCTAGCTGGATTTGATGATACTTATAATCAAGACTTCATCTTACTGGTCTTTCTATAATTTTGTGATATTTGTCATTACGAATGTTATATATGAACTGGATGAAAGTTGTGTAGGCAAGAAGCTTTCTGCTCTACTATTGTTTTGTCTGAATCTGATATAGCTATATCCGTTGATTGTCTTGATGGTTTTTCTGAATTCCAATTCTACTGGTGTTCCCTGGATCTACTTGGTTTTAAGACTTTCATGTTGAGAAGACTAACTTCCTTCAAAATTGGATTAGAGGTAGCATAAGATCACAAGCAAACATCTTACTGGACGACATTTTCTCTTTTCTAGATATATAACATGACACTAAGTGAGAACTTGAATCCTAGTATGTTAGATACATGTTTAGGACATAAGATCAATTTGATTTGTCATGCCTCGCTAGGCCTTTTAAAAATACAATTCCATTTAAGATATATGCTTTACTCGAAGTTGGTTGTAAAGATAGTTGGGCTAGCGAGCATGCTGCTTGGCTCGCTCTCTTTGTTCCAAACAAAAAGGTGTACATAAACCCGTTTTTATTAAAGCTCTTGGGTAGTGGTAGAACATAAATCTTCGCTAATTGGGAAGGAGGTTTGACAGGCAGGCAGAGGCTGCAAAGACTCACGAGCCTCTAATCTCAATCATCTATTTTTCGCCCTATGAAATTTGGTGCCTCTTTGGTTAGCCCGTGACCTTCTCACCCCCTCTATTTCCTCTTCTTTTTTATGCTACAAAAAAGGGTAGTTTTCACGGGCCTGCTGCTGTTTATCATCCTATATTGTTTGTACTAATCATGTGCATCGTTATATAGCGTAGTCCTCCACTCCTTATACTCACTTCTTTCTTTTCCTTTTTTTTAATTTACTCACATATGAATTGATTCTTTTTTAACATAGCAAAATTAACAAAACAAACTCTATAATTTGGGATCAGCGATGAGTCAATCTTTAAAGAAATTTTGCTAACAACTAAAATCTCGAATTATAAGAAATGAGAAACGCAAACATTGTAGTCATGTTTCCCATAAAAAAAACATTGAGGTAAGTGCTGGAATCATGTTTTTCAATTAGAAAACGCTAAGGACGTCACCTTGACCTTCAACGGACGTCAATCTTGGACATTCTTCAATGACAAGACATGTTGATGTTGGCTACTGAGTGAATAGATAGACGTTTTACAATAAAGATGAGTGTCCAGGATTAGAGGAGGGGCGCTTGCGGACAAAGGTTCATGGCCGTTGGATGAAGGGACAGACGTCCCTTAATGAGAATGGATGGCCAAGATGGACAAAAAGTGTTGGCAGACGTTATGTTGAAGGGGTCACGTGCAAGACACAAGCTATTTTAAATGGAAGCAGAGTCACAGACGAAGATCTTTGACTGTTGGATGAACGAGTTGGATGTCCTTCAAAGCTAGGGGACGTCAGTCGCTGAAAATGGACGTTTAGGATAGATAATTGAAAGACGACGTCGTCCCTAGTTTAAAACAAACGTCCATCAGCCAACAATGGACATCCCTTGCTTAAAATCGACATCCCTTAGCATACGATTGACATCCTCAACTTAAAACGGATGTCCCTAAGCTAACAACAGATGTCCTTCGCTTAAAAGAGAAGTCTCTTAGGTCCCCAGCGACTTTAAGGATGCCTTTGGTCCATCCTAGTCATTTGTTTTCATTGAAGGATGTGCATCCCTTTATCCAACGGCCATAAACCTTTGTCCGCCAGCACTCCTCCTCCAATCCTGGACATCCATCTTCATTGCAAAATGTCTGTCTCTTCATCCAGTGGCCATCATAGACGTCTATCTCCTTGTGGATCAGCCTTGTGATGCACCACAGTAGTGCAATCCAAAAATAATAAAAATTTATGTTGAAATATGATGCACTCAGACAAGATGAGAAGTGTGCGATCATTCGACTAAAAGGTGATCGACCAGAAGCTATACAGATTCAAAACTTCGTTGCTTCTGAATGAAGAGTAGTCGACTGGCTGCAGTGTGGAGATTGACGGGTTGACTAAAAACTTCTATAATTGCCGCAAAACCACTTTAGGAAATATCCGACTTTGGAAGTCCACAACTTGATGAATACGGAAGCTTTTCTCACGAAATGTGGACAACAACTACTTCAATGGACGATGAATAACTCCAAAAATATTGCTAAAAATCGCCACAAATAAAGAAATAAACCCAGTTGAACTAGATTGGCTAAAAATAACAAGAAATCACAACTTGCACTCTCGAATGGAAAACTCCACCAATTTAATTCTTCTTGAAAGTTGAACACCACTTCACACGTTCTTGCTCCAAAGAACAAGAACACGAATGCCAATAAGAAAAATTACTCAACTCACAAAGTAAACTTAATATGATATCACACCACTAAACTTTGGATGAACACACCAAAAGTTAAAAAAGGAATCACTCCAAATTTTAGAGAAATAAAGCAAAGTTTTAATATTCAAATTCAACTCCCTTGATACAATCACGCAAGGTGGCCTAAATAGCCACTCATAAACTATAAAATAGGAAATAAGTAAAAAGGAAACTAGTTAATACTCGACCGTACACTTGTTGATTACTATACTAAAAAATTACTAAACTTAACTTAAGTAAATTACTTAAATTATCTCTTGTTTCTTCTTCTCCAAGTCTTGATGACTTTTGGCAATCTTTCCTTCCTCATACTCAGCCACTTGGATGACTTCCATATCAAAGCATGCTTCAACTTTCCTTTTGTCTTCATGCTTAGTCACTTGGGCTGGTTTCCATAACTCAACTTGTTTTGACCTTTCTTGATCATCAAGCTCGGCCACTTGAGATGGTTTCCATATTAAAACATGCATGGGCTTTTCTTGATCTTCACAAGTTGCTGATTTCTCCACTTGACCCACTATTGAGTTACCTTCCAAATAAGTATAAAGATAAGTGTTGATTAGTTTTTGGGCCATTGCTTTTGTGATTGAACCTTGTAGTCCATCACCTTAGGCGTCCCTTATCGTTGAAGAACGTCCAAGATTGATTCTTGGACATCCGTTGGAGGTCCAGGTTACTTCCTTGGTGTTTTCTAAGTGGAAAACGTGACTTTGACATTTGCTTTTGTGTTTTTTGACGGAAAAATAACTGTGAGGTTTGTGTTTTTCATTTTTCATAGTTTAAAATTTTACTTGTTTGTGAAATTTCTTTTAAGCATTGACTTGAGACTTAACCCAAAATATAAGGTGTGTTTTGTTAATTTCCTAACTTACTATTTTGCAATTTGCATAGTGATTAATTTCTTTTTCAAGTTTTGTGGTTTGTCCAAACTCCAAAGGTAATGCCAAAGTCATTCTATGACACGTTGTGTCACCTCCAATGTTTTCAAGTTCAATAATTTTTATATCAAATAAAATATCTCATGATGTGATGTGCCATGCTAAGTGCTTGCATAAGATGTGACGACATTGTTCCTGACTTTCTAAAATATCATGGAGCATCGTTTTTGCCAATGTAGAGTTACTATCATCTTGTGAAATTTACATGCCCTTAAAACCTTCCTTCCATTTTCTTGTTTATGTATGATAAGTCGTAGATTATATAAATTTTTTTGTTACATATTAGATTTTATACCCCTAGTGTCTTACATTTGGCACTAAAATGCACCTTTTAATGTTGCACAATATTCTCATTTGTTCATACAAGTTATCCTGCATGATCCACACATGTTGAGTTGTGTCTGATTCTCCCACCCCGAGGAGAAGACGATTGAGGGTCATCCTTGGTTTGGAAGTTTTGAACATAAAACTTGTGGGGTCTAATTAGCTAACTTCGAAATTGTTAGCAGGAGGCAACCCACTGGAGTTTGAAGAATTCAGATAGAAAATATGTCTATTACGTCACCTTCAATACTCATGCTCATTTAAAGTAAGACCTTGATTCCCTTCGTATTTATTTATTTATCATATCAATTGCTGTTCTACTTGTTCTTAGTAGTGAATCTAAATTCCTGTATCTTGTTTGAGTCATAATTACCTGGTGACGTCATAATTAAAAAAATAATTTTTAAATAATTACGTAGATTGTTTACCGTATAACAAGTCATGTACTATGTTTCTTAGTATTTCTCTATACAAATTAAGAAATTTATTAACAGTGTTAGCATAAAACGTACATTCATTTGTGTCTTCAATATTCGAAAAAACCAATGACCATCAAAATTAAATATTATGCCACTTAAACCAAATCTTTGAAGTTATATGTATTATGTAATGTTCGCGGCTACAATGTGATACGAATTACAGGCAACAGGTTATACACAATAGAGGGAGAGAGAGACACACAGCTTTCTTCTTCATAAATTTAAGGGCGGGGTGAGAGACCAAGGTGGGTCAGAAACACGCGTCTTGTTCAGGCAAAATCCATGTGCCCACATGGATGATAGACTGAATGGCGAAGTAGAAGCAGTACTACTTGTGTACGCCATTATAGGCATCTTCTTTGTCTTCAAAACAGTAAGGCCAAACACACTTGCACAACTGCGGAACCAAGTCTCTTCACCAACTGCCCATTTAAAGAGACCGCTACGGCTCTCTGATTCTCCGTCTCTTGCTCTGCGAAAGGGTGTAAAATGAAGAAGAGTGAAAGTGGAGGTGGGTACGTGAGGGCAGATCAAATAGATCTGAAAAGCTTGGACGAGCAACTGCAGAGGCATTTGAACCGAGCATGGACCATGGAGAAGATAAAAAAAGAGGAAGACGAACAAGGCGGAGCAAGGCCTACGATCACTAGGCAAGAGTGGGAGATAGACCCATCTAAGCTCGTTGTCAAGGGCGTTATAGCTCGTGGAACTTTTGGAACGGTTCATCGTGGAATTTATGACGGTCTTGATGTTGCTGGTACAACTCTCTCTCTCTCTCTGAGACTACCCAGAATTATTATGGGGTTTTTTTTTGGGTTCTGAGTAGTGATTTTCTGAATACCCATGTTGGATAAGTAACGATTCCCATTTCTCAATCATCATTTTGGATTCAAATGGGTTGAAGGTGATTGTAAGTGCTTCCTCTATGTTTTTCTTCTCAAGGTTCTTTCCTCTTAAATTTTTTATTTTTCATCATCGCATTTGTCGTCAGCTTCTCCATGCATATCAGACTAGTTTCCCATCTTCCTGTTATGCGAGGCGGACTATCCAATTATGGGTGTTGCTGCAAATGAGGCTCTGTTTCAGTAGGTGAAATGAGCGTTAACTTTTTTCCTTTGATAATCTTAGGTGTTCCTTCTAAAGTCCATCGTATGTATTCAGAAATGTAATTGGCCATGGCAAGTTGTTAGATTTGCATCCCTCACTTGGGCTAAACCTTGAGGTTGAGTCATCACTCATATGTACTACATAGCTATGATTATTTTTTTCCTTACAGCATTCCTAGTATGGTTTGGATGGCTTTAGCTTGGGTATTTTGGTGGGCTAGTTTTCTTAGTTCTTTAGCTTCTTTCCTGTTTTTATTAAGGAGGCGTGTTGTAGAAGATGGGCACAAAACAATTTACTTCAATTGTTGGAGAATATGAGAACAAAAACCCCCTAACCAGAAAGGTACACAGTCACTATTCCTAGTCAAGTCTTCAATCAGAGCTTTCGCTAAGAAACTCCTTGATTTTCTCATCGATGGCTTGATGGTGATTAGCGAAATTTCTTTTAACGGTTTTAGATTTTACAGTCATGCAGTAGTTTGTTCATCATGGAGGGTTTTTTTTGGGTTAGGGTCGTTTAACCTTTTGTAGATCGATCCTCATCAAAGCCGTGATTCACGAGATTTGTTTGAATTGGCAGTTACCTGCATTAACTTTAATTCTGTTCTTTTCTGATTATTTTGGGGTTGCCTCTTTAATTATAGATGGCACTCACACTCTTTTCGTGTTGAGCTGAAATTAAGAAGAAAAAAAAAAACTTTTGAATATTTTTACCACTAGCTGCTATCTAGTGCTATACTACATGCATGCTCATTTCAGGTAGACAGAATCCAAGACCTAAGTTTTCAGATCGGAAATGCGATTCACTCTGACTGGGTTTAGGTCAAAAAGTTTAGATTTATACTGTACTAGTTTTGTGTGACAATATTTGGTTTGTTGTAAAAAGGTACCGTTTATTATTGCTAATTCCACTAGGCATTATTTTGTTGTGAAAAACTAACGGCCAAGTTTTCTTCCAGTTAAGCTTCTTGATTGGGGGGAAGAGGGTCATAGGTCAGACGCTGAACTAGCTTCTCTTAGAGCTGCTTTTACCCAAGAAGTAGCTGTGTGGCACAAGCTTGAACATCCCAATGTGACTAAGGTAAAATTTATTAAGATGCTGGTGTCAAATTGTCTGATGCTTGTTATGACGATTAGTTTCATAAAATATTTTAATTATGGTTGTAGTTTGTTGGTGCGACAATGGGAAGTTCGGAGTTGCACATACAAACAGATAATGGCCAAATTGGGATGCCAAGCAATGTGTGTTGTGTTGTTGTTGAATACTGTCCTGGAGGGGCAGTGAAAACTTACCTTATCAAGAATCGCCGAAAAAAACTGGCTTTTAAAGTAGTAGTTCATCTTGCACTGGACCTGGCAAGAGGGTTGGTTATTCTTATTTCCCTTTTGAGTATTCGATTTGAGTTCATCTTTGTTTGATGTTATTACCCAATTTGCAGATTGAGTTATCTTCATTCAAAAAAGATTGTCCACAGAGATGTTAAAACAGAAAATATGCTACTCGACAAAACGCGCACGGTAAAAATTGCAGACTTTGGCGTTGCTCGTGTCGAGGCGTCGAATCCTAACGACATGACTGGGGAAACTGGAACCCTAGGTTATATGGCCCCTGAGGTTAATGGCCTCTCTCTCTCTCTCTGTTGTTTCTTTGCTTTTATTGAAGTTTTGTCTTCTAACATTTGTTGAAGTGCTCATGTAGGGTCATGTAGATATTTTGTTTGCTGAACTGATGAATCTCGAACTCAATCATTTATGGCTTGGAATTGGACAGGTTCTGAATGGTAGTCCATATAATAGGAAATGCGATGTGTACAGTTTTGGAATATGCTTGTGGGAGATATACTGCTGTGACATGCCTTATCCCGATCTCAGCTTCTCCGAAGTGACGTCAGCTGTTGTCCGCCAGGTATCGAAAAATTTAGAAATCAAAATATATGGAATTGTTTCTTGACCACTTTGGACCTGGAAAAAAGGGAGCTCAAACTCACGTATTCTACTACAGAATCTGAGACCCGAGATTCCCCGTTGTTGCCCAAGCTCTTTCGCAAACGTAATGAAGCGATGCTGGGATGCTAATCCAGACAAGCGGCCCGAGATGGACGAGGCAGTGGCAATGCTGGAAGCGATCGACACGACCAAAGGTGGAGGCATGATTCCTCATGGTCAACAACAAAGCTGTTTATGTTTTCGACGGTATCGAGGGCCTTGATCGATTCACTTCTTCGGGTCAGGAGATTATTATAGCAGCCAGAGACCAAACAAAGAATCAGATATTCAATTTGTACTACATCAGATTTGAAGAAATATTGAAAACCATGGAGGGAGGTTAGTGGAAAAATGAAAAGTTGTGATGTACTATTGATTTTGTAAAGCTTCTGCAAGTCTTTGGATGTTCTTGTCCTCTGAATTATGATAAATGTAAAATTTGATCAAAGGGTCAGTAATGGTGATGGATCAATACTGATGTTTCCTGTAAGTTGCTCATATTTCAGTCAACATTGATGAATCAGATGATCTTTTTAGCTCATCTTCCATGGAAACCCATTTGAATTTTCAGGTATTCAAAAGAAAAAGCACCCTCAATTTGCCTGAATTCAGTGTATTTTCTAATTTTGTTTTGAAATTTTTGCTAATTTTACCCGTCCCAAACACAATTCAGGTCATCAGACTAACAAAAACAAATTTATAACGCATGCAAAATGACGGCGAGACAGCATGAAAATCGAAACATCTGAATTCAGTTTCAGTAGGGTCTTCAAAAAGACTTTAATCTCAACTCAAATGCTAATATTCCCTGAGCAACATTTCATTTAGAAGTCAATGAAATAGGCATTCCAATCTAATGGGAAGTTCTTCATCACCCAAATAGATTTTTAGTCTACCCTGCAATCTTGTAACTGGGATTTACTAAATTATCCAGTCCAGAGACTACTTGCATCGATTCAATTACGTCACCGACCTTAAGATCCGCTAAATAATCCTCATTTTCGACGATATAACCAAAAACTGCATATCGACCGTCTAATATATTGGCATTACTCGGAGTTAATTCACTTTCCTTAAGAAGCCAAAATACCTGACTAGAAGCCGAATCGTCTTCTAATTCCTGCGAAAATAGGAGGCAAATTTAGTGTTGAGCAAAAGAAAAAATCAGCACCAAGAGAGAAAAGTAGATTAGGAGAAGAACTTCTTACATCTCTAGCCATGGCCATGGTTCCAAATGCGTTGAATGGAAGTTTCGTTTGAGCCTTGTACAGACCTAGCTCCTGCTCAGAACATATGGTTAGGTTGCTATAAAGAAATCTATGAGCAGAATGAGAGTAAAGAACAGTCTAAGAAGAGATCAAATGAACTGAATTTAAAAGTTTAAGGCTATCGCGCTTTTAAATATGACATGTTTTGATAAGATAAACCTTATCATAATGGGTGATAAGTTCAATGATCAAATACATACGGCACCCGAATAACTAATTTTTTACCAGGCATGGTCGGGGCCTGTTTTTCAACAGGTGGGTTGGCTTTTTTAACCGTTTCTGGCTCTAGCGCTGTGACGCTAAAGCAAAAATCGACAAGAAGTGGTTAAAGTAGTGGGCAGGAACACCCTGCAGGCCCGATCTCGGACCATCCTGCTGATTAAATACTTTACTCTATAAACCAATAGTTCTGCGAAAGATCGTTTAATTTGATTAATTTTTATCAGATTCAAATCCCAACATAATTAGCTATAATATGCTGTCAAAATTCATAACGAGAGACAAAAAGAAGCAGCTTACTTCAAGAGTTGCTCCATACACAGGTGCTTTCTCTCCTGCCACTGCAATTTCTAAAGGTATAGTCCTGATTTTCTCAGTACTAGGATCAACAAAACCCTCTACAGGTCCTTCGGGATCGCCGGTTTGAACAACAAATCCATCGGCTGATTCAATTTCAACAACAACATTCAGCCACATTAAAGCACAATGAAGAACAAAAACTATATTTAGAAATATTTATCTAGAGAATAGAGGACAGTTTGTAACAAAATATATCGAGATTAGAAAACTGTGCGGCAAATTAAGATGAATCTCTGTAAATATACATCCCAAAATACAAAAAAGTTTCTCTAAACCATAAGTAAGAAACAGCTAAAAGGAAGCAGATTCTCTATCTTACCTCTTTGGATTTCCATCCCGTTGTAGAAGCGTCTTTCTACCAAATCTACAAAGTTTCCTGCCGTAACAGGAGCATTGTAACCGTCAAGAACTATGCGGAAGACGCATTCATCTACATTGGGATTGTCCTTCACCTTAACCTTCATATCTACAGTTGCTCTCCCTTTCAATAAGGGCATACTTCTGAATTGTTCAGGAACTTCATATGGAAATCCATCAACCATATCCTCTTCAACACTGCAGAAACCCAATGCCCCAGGAAGATCTCAGCTGCAGTAAATGACAAGATAATTAATGAGAATAAATATTTTAAGACGATTAGCTTTTATTAGTCCTCAACTTCTATGTTGAGAAGAATATTTCGAATTTTATCGTTGTGCTTGGGTGGGTAAAATATGGTTTCCACGTTCAATAACTCTTGAGGTTATTGCTGAAGCCCCCATCTTGTACAGCAAAGCAGTCTATCGAAAATAGTTAAAGCTCAACTAAAGCCATTTTCTAGACTAATTTCCAAAAAAGCTGGATTCTCAGTTTGTATTGGGAGCCATAGAGACCAACTTAGGTACACACCTTCGGGGACTTAGCTTTCTCGTTGTTGTTAAGTATACAAGTCAATTTATAGTTTCATCTATTGATAAAATCATCGAATTAAGATTTTAAATTCCTAACTTGGCCTCTTATAAACAAATTTCTTAGTTCCTGCGGAGGAAATTGGGTTATTTATGTATTTATGTGATCGAAAAAGCGGCAAAAATAAAAGTATACGATTTATTAACCACTACCCTTACCCTCCAACAAAATAAAGAAGCTCCTTCTGCTTGGGGGCTATTGCATCTCTATTCCTATCTTCCACAATCTTTTGGAGCTCTTCAAGGCCAATCTCCAGCTTATCAAGCAGTTCAATCCCATGTTCCTTCTTTGATTCTGCCAAGCCAGATATAATTAAACTCTTCCCTTGCTTGAGGATGCGGGATGCCTGCCTTATATTCTACACCAAAGACAAGAGACCCACGTTAACACCCTCTAGCAAAGAAAGTTAAATTTGCTATAAATCACAAACCAAAATTGATCGAGAACTAACCCTCTCAACAGAATCGAGAGCTTTGACTCCGGAGATTTTGAGACTTTCAGTGATATCTTCAAGTGGCTTTTGTACTTCCCTGATGGCTTTATTGTCGATAGGCAAAGCATATCTTAAGAGCGCTCCCGGGTCCTTGATTGGAGGGCCAGAGATCAACACAGACAAATAGGAAAACACTGGATTTGTGGCGTTTGCATCTCCATACCATCCAAATGTAGGAGCTCCTGTAATTAAACCAACTGCCAATGCTATCGAAAGTGCGCATTTCTTCAAGGAAAACGGCCTTTCTTTCTGTTTCGAAAAAAAATCCTCGGTGAGTTAGTTCTGAATTCTCACAGGACAACACACGCTACAATGTGATCTTTTGCTAATATCATTCAGTAGTACAGGAATACCTATAAGAGCTTAAATCACGAAATACTGCCAGTTGCCCTGCTTGATTGCTTTAAAATTCAGTGGAAGTGGATAATTAATTACGCCCATATTTAAGCCCATTACAATGATCAAGCACTTCTTTTTGAACCGACGAGTGAACCAAAGTCACAATCAGCCGCCAAAAACACTCATAAGTTTATAAAAAAAAAGTAGCAGTTCCCTATATTTACCTGCGCATTCTGAAGCTGGCATGGATTAGACCTCTTAGTGAAGCATCTGGGATCTAAGCACTTGGGCAAAGCGCTTCCACGAGGAATGGGGAAGCGAAAATGATTGGTGGGTATTGTAATTTTGGAGGTAGCAAGAGAAGAAAAGCAGGGAGCGGATACAATGACGGCCATTGAAGTCGCGAAGATTGAATAGTCAAATGACGACCAACATGGAGTAGATTTCCTTGAGAAGAAAAGAATTGAGACGCCTAGTGAAGTGGAATAGAGGGGTAGAGGAAGAAAGGGTAGCAGTAGATAAGGGTGTCGGGTGTGGGCAATTAGGTCGGGACGCGGGATGTTGCCAAGTAGGGAAGATAATCTCTCGAAACGGGCAACCAATCCAGCCATCGTCCTCGCAATATGGATAAGATGGATAATTCGGTATCACTGCGAGAATAAATTAAGGGTTAATAACAAATGTGGTTTGAGACAAATAATAAGTCAATCACTATGATATTTTTTTTACAAGTTAACCACTCACGTATGATAAAATGATAAATCCAATATCACATAGACGTTTACCGTTAAAAAGCTAGGAGCTAACGTCTGAAAGTCGGAATGACCCGCTCCGACATTTTAAATTCAGAACGCCTAATGTATGGGCGTTCTGATTTTCTGAAGAATCCAGAACGCCCAACGGGGGGAGTTCTGATTTTCTGAAGAATTCAGAACGCTCAACGCGGCCTTCTAAAGAATTCAAAACGCCGAACAGCGTTTTGAAAAAATCAGAACGCCGGTGAGGAGACACCGCCTTTTTTAGACACTGCGAATTTTAGGGTGTCTCACCAGACACCGTGATTTTTGCTGTATCTTGCGCACGAGACACCGCAAAATTCGCGGTGTCTCCCTACCGGCATTATGATTTTCTTCAGAACGCCCTGCGACGTTCTGATTTGTTCAGAACGCCATTCGGTGTTCTGAATTCTTTGGAACGCCGCGTTGGGCGTTCTGAATTCTTCAGAAAATCAGAAAACTCCGTGTTGGGTGTTCTGAATTCATAACGCTGGAGCGGGGCGTTCCAGCGTTCGGACGTTGGCACCCAACTTTTTAACGGTAAACGTCTACGTGATGTTGGATTTGTCATTTTAACATACGTGAGTGGTTAACTTGTTCAAAAAAATACCATAGTGGTTGACTTGTCATTGAGCTCAAACCACGATGGTTGATTTGTCATTTACCCATAAATTAATTATGAAAAATTAGGAGTTTTTCTTTTAGATTAAGTATTAAATTGATTAATTATTGGCTAACTAAAGTTTTAATATATAAATAATTAGACCTTTATATACTCCATAACCCTCCGCTATAAATATACAACGTGACAATTTAATTTTATATTGATAAAATTATTATGATAATATAATTTAAACAAAGTTTAATTTCCACCCAACTTAATTATGCAAAAAAATAAATTTAGAGAAATTTGATGATAATGATGATGTGTTACTTTGTCATTTGATAAATATTTTAGCCACTTCAAAATTAATTTAAAAAAAAAAAGAAGTAATACTCATTCGTTAATTAATGTAATAAAAATAACAAATTAAAAATAATTTAAATAAATTATTCATAACCTCATATAAAAATAAAAATAAGAAACTAATTAAAGCATTTACTTTTTAAATTGACAAGTGATATGTGACAATTGCATTTAAAAATTTTTAAATTAAAAGAAAATAATTCATAACATGCTCCAAAAGATGGTTAATGTAATATTGATCAACCGTGGCCACAATTTTTTTTTATCAAGAAATTAGTTTAATTTTTTTTAAAAAAACATAGGTATGTATTTACGTTCTCAGTACAATATTATTTGTTTTGCACAGAAGCCCATACTATTTTATTTTTGGGGTTAGCTAAAAATGTGTTGTATTAGGTAGGGAGGAAAACTCTACTTATCAATCATACATTTTCTACTTTTCCATACAATGTGAGATTGTACATTCTTATTAACATGAGTCAAATTTTCACATGAGATATTCTGGCCTTTACGGCCTGGCTACACACACTCGTAGTCTCTTAAATATGAACATTTGTATAAGTGTTAAGATTTTTTTTTACTTATTATGAGCATGGAAAATGTGTACCATCGAAGACAAAGACAGACCAATCTCGACGTTGAGAGGAGTACCGTTGGCGAGCCTTTTCCCGGCGAAGGTTTGGACGGAGAAGCGACGTCCGACAGGGGATAGTAGCTCCCAGTGATCATGCACGCCTATATCGTTTCGCATTTGATGACGTTTCTTCTTCCAGTCATCATCGCCGCCGAGAGTATGTAAATAACAGACCAATCGAAGTTGGTCGTTGAGATTGCAACCGACGGGTCGTTTGCAAACAGGTTTGGTAATTGTTGTTGAAAGAAATATCTCTATTCTCTTAAATTGGTGTGGGGAATTTTATTATTTTATGACTAAATTTATTATTTTACGAAATTATAAATTCTAAAGAGTGAAATATCTCAAATTAAATTATATATTATCTTATTATATATTTGAAATTTGAATAGATTTTAGTAAGATAATCAAATATCTCCTCTCTTAATAAAAAATAATGTCTAGGTAGAAGGTTTTTAAATCAATTAATTTTAATGATTAAATGGAGATTCTAATGAATCCATCTTATCTAGAAATTTGAAAATGTGGATCAAAAGGGTATATTTCATATTTACTCTTAATTTATTTAAATTTAATTTTAAAATATTCCTTCCAAACAAAATAATTATTTTATTCATACAAAAAATAATGTTCCTCCCAAAATAAAATTTGAGTTTAATTATTTTAAATACTTTTCTCATTTAGATTTGTTCATAATATTATTAATAATGATTATTGATAATTTCATAATCGAACTAAATAACCAGCCCTTCCAAAAACACCCGAGACAACCAAGCAAATTAAAAAAAAAAGAGAATATATTAACCCATGTAAAAAAACTAATGGAGATAATAAATATAGACACGAG
>CM039485.1:3584359-3600270 GCA_022433065.1 Begonia loranthoides
GGTGAGTGGCTCATGGATGCTTCTGCTACACAAAAATCTGCGAAGTGTTGAAATTTATGCATAAAAAAGCTTCACGTTCTTCTACTTCAATTTTCTGCTAAGATTACAATAATTGAAGCAATCTTACCGTGATGACGATATCTAGAAGTTCCAGCATAGTTTTCTCATCATCAAAAATAATTCTCACGTTTTCAATTTTCCGAACATCTTCTGGAAGCTACCCTTCTCTTGATTTCACTCGTAAAGTTCTCATCACAATCTTCTCTTTCCTCTTCCTAGTCCATCGTCATTGTTGTCAAGTTCTCATTACCAATGTCTTCCTTTTCGCAACGGAAAGTAATCTTTTTCGCAAGCAAAATATTGTCGTTTCCTTGCAAAACGTTGTCTTTTAAACCTGTTAGCAGAAAGACAACGTTCCACAGTGGCAAAAAAAATATTTTTTTAATTGAAAACATAATAATGATGTTTACTCCGTTCATTTTCTATAGTTAAGTATTTTATTTTTTAGCGAAAATTGTTTAGTGGTTGACTTGTAAATTGGTCACCTAGTTCAATGGTTGTTTTGTTAAGTTTCACTAAATAAATAAATTTTTAAAAAAAGTACAGTAACTAAAAAACAGTTAGAAAATATCATTTATTAATTTCGTGTTTTCTAATTATCTAAAATTTCTTTATGGAATAATATGTATTTTAATGTCATGTTAATCAATTACATATAGTGCACATGCTAATTTTAATGAAATTTTTTATTTGCTAATTATCTTAAATTTAACTAATATGATTATACACTTGTGTAATTTGATGTTTTGAAAATAATTAAGTATTATAATGCACTAAATACTTAATAGGATATCAATGGAAGATTTAAAAAGTAAAAGTTAAGGGCTCAAAGCACCTAAGATAACACTTAGATCCAACAATGACTTTAAAATAACATGATAATACAAAGTTCAATGAGCTATGCAAGATAATTGAATAACAAAAAAATGTTAACAGAAAGTTAAGTAAACTATAAGAATCTTCTCTCACTAATAAAAATACCTAAATTAAGAATATAACCAAATATATTGTAACGCCCCAAATTATATTTTCCCCCAATTTTGAAAACCCTAAAAAATTTTTCAAATTTAATTTACAAAATTAGGTTTAATTTGGTCGTTATAAACCCTAAATTACAAGACTTAGTTATTAAAATCGTTATTTATGGCAGAAGCATTTAATAAAATAACTAGATTTATTAGCAGAATAATTTAAAGTTATTTATTAGGATTAACCCTATTAATCCTATCTCATTAAATAAAACATTTAATCAATACTTTATTAAATCAAACATAGTTTATTGAAAACTTCAATTCAAAATAAATTTATTCGAATACTTTAAAAACTGAAATATTAAATAAAGTTTTTCCTGAAATATTAAAACTGTAGTAAATTTAATTTGCTGAGCCATCGTTGATATATTCAATATTCTCCTCTGTATGCTCTTCTACTTCAGGAAAATCCTCGATCAGTCCAAAATCATCATCTATTAAAAATTAACCTACATCACAAGACTAAGACGTGAGATTAACTCAGTAAATAGAAACACGTGCATAAATGTTTAATTTCATACATTACCAAGTTTTTATGCTTAAAGTTATATACTGGTTGGAATTAATTTTCCAGCCCTACCAAGTTTCAAGCTTTCATTAGCTATCACAAGGTTTCATGCGTTCAGGCTTTCATTAGCCATCTCAATATTTTCTACCAAGCTTCAGGCTCTCATTAGCCATCGCAAGGTTTCATGCGTTCAGACTTTCATTAGCCATCTCAAGATTTCCGTCAATTCCATCAGATTCATACGCATACAAGATGACCTATAATTTTTATCTTTATTTATATAGTGTGTCAACGCCTAACCATGCATGCTAGAATAAAATATACAACTTTAATAATAAAATAATAAAGAAAATAGTATATGTCTTGTAATGTAGGGCCTATGGCCAAAACGTCGTAAGTGTCCTATTTACCTGGATTTCGAAAGAGTAAGGACTTTAGAAAAATTCTGAGTCTTGAACGAGCTAACCTACCAAAATAATTTATCTATTAATCTCCCGCAAATAACAATATTAATTCTTGAAAGGGATTTGAGCAGAATATCGTTACATTCGAAAACCTTAATTGGATCAAAGACGAATTTGAGTCGAGTCGATAAAATGGGCCAGTTCGGTGTGCTGGACTGGACAGGTTCGGTTCACAGGGTTGGATTTTGGTCCGGTTCACTTGCATTGGACCGGTCAAGTTGACTCCTTCAAAACTGGTCTCCTCGTCCTTCGTCCTTCGTCCTTCACAGACAGAGCTCCTCTCTGTTTTGCGTCGAGAGCTCCATTCGTCGGTCGCTGCGGGAGGAAGATCGTCGCCGCAAAGGGGAGCTCGGCTGGAGAGGAGTTGCTTCAGGAGGGATTTCTTCGCTGCCAGAGGTAAGTTTTCTCCGAGCTTCGAAGACTTCTTCGATTTTGGTGTGTCTTCTAAGCTCGATGAGACCCTCTATTTATAGGGAAAGTCTCGACTTTCTTTCCTTTGAGAGAGCACCATGAATCTGCCCATTCATGAGGCAAGATTCAATTGCCGAGAAGGAAATTATAATTTCCTTATATGGGTCGACTCCGCGTAGCAGATTAGGAAGCCATAACCATATAGGGTTTCGGTTGAGCTAAATTAGGGAAGAGAGTATTAGGATTGATTTTTGTCTTTGGAGTTTAATTGAAATCTCTGCGTTACAGGTTTGCAAATAAATTCAAATTAGGGTTTCTGATTTGGGGAAAATTTGAGATTGTTTCTGAATTTGAAAAATTGTTGTAAATGTTGGGAATTTGAAATTGGGATGTTACATATATAGAACATCGATCAGTCCTGTATTGGCCAATAAGGATTTCATTGACTAATACCTAAAAGGGGGGAGTCGTTTGGGATAAGTCGACTTAACTCGATAGAGATGAAGGTTTACATTTAGTGTATAGGTAAGAATTGTGTGTGAACATGCCAATATAAAACATTTTATGAAAACTGAGTATAAAACATACAGTAAGGCAAGTGAGAAAAACATTTCACTGTAATGTGATATGTACGTAAAATAAGTCTCTACTGTATAAATTTTCAGTGAAAATAGAGTTACTCATAGATTTCGAGCACATTATGTCATCAATAGCAATAATAATAGCAATACTTAACTATCGCAAAAGTCATAAATGACCATGATCAGGTTTAGAGTTTTGCAATCGGGGACACGACATATCATGACTTGAAGGCGGGTTGAATAGAAACATCGGGTTGAATGACCCGATTTTTAAAAAGAACCTAATCTTTAAAAGAGGACCCAATTGTCCAGCTTAATGCTTGGTTCACAGAGAAAGACTTAAACACAAAACAAAGTCATAGCCCACACAAGATAAGTCTAGGTCCATATAGTGATCACGAGAAATAATAGCATAAATAAATTTAATATTGTGCATCAAATCCAAAGTCCAAATATCATACAAATATTTTAGTACATGTCCAAGTTAAACACATAGTCTTCACTAGTACAAATATCACTTAGAAGAAATTAAAGAGACAAAATGGAAAAATCCCACGCCCGATAGCTACTCTTGGCTTGTCTTTACCTGGAGGGAGGGGTTGTTAGGGTGAATAACTAATTCAGTAGGCATGTTATATTAAATATAATGCATGAAAAATTGATTTTTTCTTTTCACATCAAAACCTTAATAAATAAAAATATAGTTGTCGTACTCGTGTTCGTGCATGGTTTTATAATAGTTTTAAAAAATATTTTTTATCGTCAAAACAGGTTATATGAGCCACCAATTAGGTAATCGTCAAAATATTGTTAGATACCTAATAAACTATAGTAAAATAATCTGACATCATTTGTCACAAGTTATAAACAAGGATCCATGAAAAATGAGGGTCACTCAAAAACCCCTCTAATACAATTACACAAAAAGGCGGCAGTCCAAAGATGTCAACACCTCATGAGCTTAAAGGAAGAATTGTGAGAGCGATTCGAAAATCAAGCAACACCTTAGGGGTTGCTGGTGAATCAGTCAATGATGACAGAACTCAAAAAAAATATACCTTAATAATATTTTGGGATTTGAAGCCCAATGAGCGTATCATCACCGCCTTATTACCCATTTTCACATAGCGGATAAACAAAATATCTTTATGCAGTAAAAGATATACCAAGATAGCCTCGTGATACTTTGACACTGAGACCGTCCAAAGTATCAAGAGAATTCATCCTCCCGTATTCGTAATAGAACACTCAATGAAATATCAAGCACCTAAACATAAACATGTAAAACTCGCGTATACATATGTGGTATAGAAACCAACGTGTTGTCAAACATATCTCACTAGATTTTCATATATGACAACCCATGAAATAAGATTTTGAAAACCATGATGCGATATAATGCGGCAACCTTTCTTATTGACTGAAATAACAACCTCATCGGGAATCAGCTCGAAATCCACAAAATCATTAGAGCTTGGAAACATGATAAATGTCATGAATTCCAAATATGAAAACACTAGGGAATAGGGGAAGAGTTATATACTAGGACTAGAAACTCAATCGACGTTTGAACAACTCAAAAATATAAAAAATTGTACTTTGTGGTCAATCTAAGACCTTTAACAGTCGATCGGACCTGTTGAATATAAAAATAATATTTTTAAAAACAATATAACATTGAATATAAAAATAAATGTTCACTTCAAACAGTTTTACCAATGTCAAACCCAAATATCCAAAACTTTAAGGGAGCCTAAATCTCACTTCAAACTTTGGAACCTATCATTATATATATTGATCAGTACACTATTTTGAACCTTTAAAAATTTATTGGAATTTATAACTAGGATAAAAAGCAACTCAATGACCTTACCGAAGTAATTCCACAAAAATCTACCCGTCGCATGATGGACCCAACCGGTCGACCACCCAAGTCGACTAAAGGCTAGTTCAATCAACCTCTCAAAAAAGTTGTCGACCTATCCTCGAGTGTCGTCAGCCAGGTTAACCAAATTTACACATTGGTTGACCACCACATCCAGGAACCATTTCGAAACTCTTAAAAACTTTGATTTTTCTTCAATCATCCGACTTTAATCAATCAAAAAATACTCCAGAACATATTTTTATACTTCAATCAAACTTTACTATCCATCAATTTAATTCCAGATTCAAAATTTTAAATATTTATCAATCAAACCAAAAATTTTAGAAATTTAGAATTTTTCAAAGAACTATAGTTGATTTTCTACTAGTCTTTCCAATCCTTGCATTGGTTGAAATCCAAGTCATTTTTGTTAAGAAAAATATAAATGATTAAATTATTCATTAATCCATAAGCTTAAGTTTTTGAGATTGTTGGTAATTTGTCACAGTATCAGAGATAGAGATTCCAAGTTTGAATCTCAACAAAGTAAAAAAAATTAACCTCATTAAAAAAAATATTCACATGTAAAGATCCATAATAAAAAAAAATTAACCTACATATTAAGAAAAATATTAAAAAATATATAAATAATTAAATTATTTATTAACCTCCGAGCTCATTCTTTTTAGGATGGTAATTTGTCAATTTTCTTCCCCACCTTCTTCCCATCTCCCCCTCCATTAATTCTCTCACAACCTTTTCCAATTCATTCGACTCTACAAACCCTCTTACCGAACCATCGCGCGTCTCTGGTCTCAAACCAACCTCGATCTCCTCCACTACCATTCTTGCATTCAGAGGCTGGTCTGCCATTAAAGGCCATGCAAGAAGAGGAATTCCAGCGCACAAGCTTTCCAGTACTTTATTCCACCCACAATGACTTGCTCTCATGCATCAGAATCTATCTCTGATCGACCCATTCTCGCACTACAATTCTTCTCTCTCTCACTCTCTCCTCAAACCCATTTACCATTTCGTCTAACTCGTTTTTTCTTACGACCCACAAGATATTTACCCCAGATTCTTCCAAACCAGAAGCTATTTCCTTTAGCTGTGAAGAAGAAATCTTGGATTGAGACCCAAACGCTACGTACAAAACTGAGTTTTCCTGGCTCTGTTTTTGGTCGAGCCAACGAATCCAATAAGGCTTTTCCCGTAGCGGGTGTGGTTCAGCAGCTAAGCAGAATGGTCCGATGGTCCAGGATCTAGGTTTGTCATCACGATGGTAAGGTTCTGCAAAAACTGGCTCGAGCTCATGAAAACTATTCATAATTAAACCGTGACTATTGGTTGTAGACTCCATAGCAGCCATTGTGAATTCTAAACGAGATCGTTCTGATTCTGGGTCTCTGAAAACGGTATCTAAATCATTTCTGGTGAGCTTCACCCATGGAAACTGAGTCACTGTAAAGTGCTGGTCGTCTGACTCGAGCCCGAAATAAAGTCGATCCCGAGCCACAGCTCGATAGACGGTATGACAATAGTAGCTCATACCATAAAAGGCGAACCTTTTAAGGGCCAATTTAGAAGCAGAGTCTAGGGTCCACCAGAGGAAGCCGTCGGAGACGATGAAGCTGATTGGAGAAATCGCCTGAAGAGCTCGTTCGAAATCGGGCTTCATCAGCTCTGTGGCTTTGGCCAGCAGGTGATATAGAGAAATGGAAGGAAGATTTTCCGTGTTCTCAACGCCGGGAGGCATTTCAGGTATATTGGTCGGAAAAGAGAGGTCGATTATGGCGGCGTTTGTTTCTCCAAGAAACTGTGATACGAAGGGACGATTCGCCGGAGTAGTAAGATGGTAACCGCGAAACAGCGACGGAGGGGAAGGCGAGCGAAGTGGAGAAGAGGAACGATGTGGCCTTTAGACATGAAGGGAAACAAAATGACGTGAGGAGGAGGGGAATCAAAGACGACATTAGAATCCAGAACCTTCTTCTTCATCTTCTACAAATTGGCCTGGTATATATAATCAGATATTCAATGGAATATAAATGTGACGCATTAATGTTGATGTTGACTTTTATGATGGTGGGGGAATCATTCCTTTCAATTAATTGTCCCAATTCAAAGACTTGTAATGTATGGTTCAAAGTTTATCGTAGAGTTTTATTTTATTTCTTTTTATTTTCACAAAAGTCCTTCCTTTCGAAGCTTGCCAATCAGCTTAATATAATTGAAATCTGCCTTTCTTGTCACAATTTATTAATTTTATATAAAATAATGTGTATAATATATTTTAAGGTAATTAACCCCAAAAAAATATTAAGCTAGGAAGTAGGAAATGAAAATAATAAATCATTTTTATTAATAAATTAAACACTAAATTATAAAAAATAAACAAGCTCAGACTCGTATATGAAATAGTCATATTCAGAAGACTTACTTTTCACAGTGAAAGTCAAATATCCCTTGCGAAAAAAGATATTTTTGTCGAGAGAAACATGTATTCTTTTGAAGAAAGCAAGTTATTGGATGGTATTTTCCGCAAGAGAAAAGTTAATTTCTGTAGCGAATATTTGGCTTACGTTGTAAAATCTTAGTTTTTCTAGTATAACCCGAGGGTAAACACACGATCGCAACTTGAAACACAATCTCAACTTCCACATCAAGCACGACTAATATTTTCAAAAACTGGTATTAATAATCGTTCGATTATTGTATTGAAAAGAGTATATTTCGATACATTGACTAATATTAGAGTAGAAAACACATTTCCGTTGATGACATTAAAATTTCACAACGAAAAATAAGTATTTGGTATTAATAATCTTTGGAATTAAAACTGGTAACACAAAATGCCATTTTACTTATATCCTTTTTTATTTTTGTAAGTCAATTCTAATGTCTTTTTATATAATTTAATAATCCAAAAATAATTATTTATCAAGTAAATCAAAATGAGAAATGACTTTTAGAGATTAACTTACTAAATATTTGTTATTTTTTAGAATAAAAATAGGATTATTTTCATATAATAACTCCAACTATTGACACCTTTTTATCCAATACCTTGATGTTTCAAAATTTTCATTCAACACCTTGTAGTGTACTATCATTCATTTTTAACCTTCACCTTCCGTTTGCCTGCTGTTAAACCTTTCTCACGAAGAGCACTGCTCTGCACTGCAGCAGCTCTTCTCTCCGAAGCGCGAAAGCGAAGGCAAGGGTGAAGATGAAGGTGCTGACGAAGGCAGCCCGACTCTGCGGGGCGACCTCCAGCTGAGCGAAGACAAACCCTGCGAAGGCGACCTCTGACTGAGCGAAGACAAACTCGAGCTCAGCAAAAGCGAGCCCGTCTTTGCGAACACGAACCGTGCTCTGCGAAGGCAACCCCCACGCTGCGAAGATCGAAGAGACTCGTCTTTGAGCCCCTTGCAGTTCGATTAGGGTATGTTCATTCAGTTCTTCCTATTTTGTCTGTTCTTGTCTGTTATTGGTTGCAACTTCTAGATTGTTCTTGATTTCAAATTTGATTGCAACTTATTGATTGACCACACTTTTATGGATCTGTGTAGATGAAATTGGTTTTTGTTGAAATTGGCTTGAGTGAAATTGTTGAATTGGCTTGAAATATTATTTGTGAATCGGTTGAATAAAATTGACTGGAAATTGTTGAATGGAATCGTTGGATGAAATTAGCTTGAAATTGTTGGATGGAATTGGCTTAAATTGTTGAAATTGATAGCCCATGTAAGCTAACCTTATCTGCTAGCATTTGGATATTCTTTTCTCTCGAAGAGTTGAAGGTATTCTTTTCACTCAATTCAAATATTATTTTTGCATCGGGAATGACTAATCACCACTGACTTCAGTTGTGAAATTGGCATTATTTACATTGAAGGGCTTCCTTTTGTTTGGTAAGCTACAAAGGTTGCTTATTGTTGGTACTTTCCTTCTTTTTGTTCTCATTGTTTGGGTTTCACAAGTGTTTTTCATATCCATTTCGTTTTCAATGTTCTTTCGACATCAAATGGAGCTATTTATTTGTGTGAAATATTAATGGACAGTTGACTGTTTACAGTAGCGTTTAAACAGTTCATTCAGTTTTGGTGCACTGATTTCTTTTAATTAATGACCAGGCAGCTGGGATTCTTAAGAAACTTGCGCCAACAATTGGAATTGCTGTTGATCATCGCAGAAAGAATCAGTCGCTGGAGGGTCTTCAAGATAATGTTCACAGGTTGAAAACTTACAAAGCCAAACTTGTAGTCTTCCCCAGATGTGCTCGTAAATTTAAGGTAATTATTATTGTTTCAATTTGGTAGGAGTTATTATTTTGCAGTTGCATTTGGTTGTTTTTCATTTGCTTTTAATAGCTTAGTAGTGTTTCATCTGCTTATTCTTGCTTCGGTATGTATAGGCTGGTGATTCTACACCAGAGGAACTTGCAACCACCACCCAGGTCCAAGGTGACTACCTGCCAATTGCACGGGAGAAGCCATCGATTGAGCTTGTGAAGATTACTGAGGAGATGAAGTCTTTCAAGGCCTACAGCAAACTTCATGTGGAGCGGATGAACAAGAAGCATGTGGGTGGAAGGCTAAAGAAAGCAGCTGAGGCTGAGAAGGAAGATAAGAAGTAGACAAATTTGAGTTTTAATGGGTAAGTTATCAATTTTTGATTTGGAAGAAAGACACATTTTGGCAGCTGAACCTTCCTGCTTGAATTGGTTACTTGGATTTTGTTCACTTTTGTAATGTTGCGTTCTCATAATTTCTATAGTTCTTGGTTATCGTTCATGAGAACCTGTAGGCTTGATTTTGATTTAATCCAACACGTGATACACAGAACATGTGAATCAGCCATTGCCGATTACTCAGATTGCAGACTTTGCAATCAAGAAACAATGCAAGTGCCTTGGTTTGGACCCAAATTTGAACCTAACAATTGGTTTGGCCCCGCATTCTAATAGAAGATAAAAAGGTTTGAAGTCAATAAGTTGATGTCTTAAGCAAACTTTGATGTTCTTTCTGCATTCTTCGTTGCATCTTTCATTTCTTAACTGACCATAGTATGAGAACCGAACTAGCGACCAAGGGAAAAGCTTAAGAGCTGCTCCTCCTTATAAGACGTCCTTGCAAAGATGTTCTTCTCCCTGATGAGGTCTCTAGATATCAACTGACCGACAATCGTGCAGATGGATTATTTTTCAGGCAACTTCACAGATGAAACTTGGCCATTGATCAAGACGCTTAACAATGATCCGATGCCGCACCCTTTTGAATCTTTAATCTCGGCTTGATGCAATAATCATCAAGTTTAACATTATCTATAAGCTTTTTGACTGGTGTTTGTCACCCACTCCAAAGAACACATTCACAAAAGTACATTGGTAATAAACCAAAACATGGCACCAACAATGCAGTGTAACTTGCTTTCTAATCGTCAAAAATCATTAGACTATCTTACAAGTATCAAGCGTAGATGTTTTCACTGTCAGAGCTCACTAATTTGAAGTTCATTTTCAAGAGCAGGAATCCTCCTTCGAAATCGAGCCAAGTATCGGAAGTAGGACATATCACCTCTATTCGCATCGCAATTACTGAACTCTTCCTCCTGCCCAAAAATCCTTTCCCAGGTATCGAATCAGAGAGAGGCCCCATCTTCATTTCCTTTCTCAACCCACCATCTTCAGCAGAAAAGCTGCAAAAAAGAGAAACAAATATCTAGTGCATACATAATTTCATTCAAGACAATTTCAACAAAAACCAATTTCATCTACACAGATCCATAAAATTGTGTCAATCAATAAGTTGCAATCAAATTTGAAATCAAGAACATTCTAGAAGTTGCAACCAAGAACAGACAAGAACCGACAAAATAGGAAGAACCGAATGAACATACCCTAATCGAGCTGCAAGGGGCTCCAAGACGAGTCTCTTCGATCTTCGCAGCGTCGGGGTTGCCTTCGCAGAGCACGGTTCGTGTTCGCAAAGACGGGCTCGCTTTCGCCGAGCGCGGGTTTGTCTTCGCTCAGCCGGAGGTCGCCTTCTCAGGGTTTGTCTTCGCTCGGCTGGAGGTCGCCTTCGCAGAGTCGGGCTGCCTTCGTCAGCACCTTCGCCTTCAAGTCATCGTCTTCACCTTCGCCTTCGCTTTCGCGCTTCGGAGAGAAGAGCTGCTAGAGTGCAGAGCAGTGCTCTTCGTGAGAAATGTTTAACAGCAGCCAAACGGAAGGTGAAGGTTAATAACGTATGATAGTACAAGGTGTTGAATGAAAATTGTGAAACATCAAGGTATTAGATAAAAAGGTGCCAATAGTTGGAGGTATTATATGAAAATAACACATTAAAATAATAGTAATTATTAAAAAAGTACATCCCATCAATCCCAAATTAGCAAAATCCAAGATTTAGGTTATTTTCTCGGGCAAATAAAAGGTTTTACCGTTTTACACTAAACACCACCAAGAACAAACAAAAATTGCACAATTATGACTTGGTTTAAGAAAAGTACACTAAAATAAAATAATGTTAACTCTATCAATCAATGGGATGGGATGACCAAGTGGATTAAAATAAAGAGCACGTCATCTGCATTATTAAATTTAGGTAAAATGACAAACCATTCATCATTCTTTATCATTTTTTATAAATTAACTATCATCATTTTTTTTTTTTAATAACAACTTGACTTCTAAATTATAAAAATAATCACCCCAACCCTCACCATTAGAATCCATCTATTTCGTTCGGTCACAGTTTGAGAAATACCACGACCATCTAAGAAAGACCATCGTTGTCTAAACATCCGTCGACAACTTTGCAGTCACGTTTCTCGACAAACTTAATCAACGTTAACACCGACAAAGATGTCGCTGATTCACTAAAGCTCTCTGCACATTTTAATTTTTATGTTAAAATTTCAATAATTAAAGCAATATAACGGAGAAAACGATGTCAAGAAGCACCGGCATAGTTCGGTCCACAATTTTCACATTTTTAGTTTTTCAAAAATTCAATCAAAATTCAGAGAACTCCATCTACTGAGAAATACGAAATCTTTGGCGAACTAAGTTCAATGATCGCGTCAAAATTCGTCGATTGTAACACCAAGGATCGTCGAATGGAGACGTCCAACAGACTGACGAAGAACATCAATTATCGGGGGACGTCCGTCTTGCTAGTTGGAACGATGGTTCAATGTCGTTGGATCGAGGACGGACATCCCTCGATCGGAATGGACAGCTTGGATGGAGTTTGTCATTTTCTAAAGGGGATGGCAGACGATAGTTTTTGGCCGTGGGATCGAGAATGGACGTCTCTCGATCAGAATTGATGGCAAGGATGGATTTAGCTCACGTGCAACTCACCTGCATTTTTAAAAGGTAGACTATCTAAATTAAGACGGACGTCCGACTTTTACCGAGGGACATTCGTCTTAATTGAGATAGTCAGCCTTTCATGGCCCTCTTCCCATTTCCGAAGTCCCTTTCATGGCCGTTTGGATCGAGAACGGACGTTGCTCGATCGGAATGGAAGGTTAGGATGGAGTTTGTCATTTTCCAAATGGCGATGACGGACGTCCCTCGACTTAAGACTACATCGTTCAGGCTGAAACGGGCGTCCATATTTGGCCGATGGACGTCCGTTTTATGTTCGCCGGCCTTCTCTAAACTTTAAATCTATCAATAATCGTGAAGGAAGCCCCTCGAACATACAAAGAACGTCTCTATAATTCATTGAACTTAGTTCGCTGAGGATTTCTATTACAACTGAACTTAGTTCTCCAACTTCTTCTTCAACTCCTCTTTCTTTCTCTACTCTGCAACTTTGTTATGGAAATATCTAGTAACAATTTCATATTTTGGCGGCACTTCTTCAAACCGCAACAGTTTTTTGTCCAACCACCCCGGTTTGTCGTTAAGCTGCTGCGGTTCGTCGAGGAACCGCGGCGGTTCCTCGTTAAGCCGCCGCCGTTCGTCATCAAAGTGTTTAGTTCTCCAAATTCTTCTTCAACTCCTCTTTCTTTCTCTGCTCTACAACTAAGCGTTTGCCGTTAGTGACGAGCGTTCCGTGGCAGAATTGAGATATTGGACGACGACAGCGATGAAAACTGCTTTCGACAATGAGAAGATGATCAGAAAACTAAAAACGTTGAAATTGTGGACCGAACTATGCCGGAGTTTCCCGACATCATCTTCTCCTTTATATTGCTTCAATTATTGCAATTTTAGCATAAAAATTAGAATGTCCAGAGAGCTTTAGTGAATCGACGGCGTCTTCGTCGGCGTTAACGTTGACAAATTGTGTCAAGAAACGTGACTGCGAGATCGTCGACGGACATTGACGGTAAACGTAACAATGATGTTTGTCGCGACGTTTTGTCATAGTTCAGTGGTTAAGTTATTAGCGAAAAAAGGATGATAGTTGTTTTGTCACTAACAATAAAGGATGATGGTTGGTTTGTCATTTTCCCTTAAATTTAAGGGTAACTATGAATATTAACTTTGAAGTACGAGGGTTTTTTCACTAATATTTTGAATTTTTTTTTTTCATATAACACCTCAAACTTTTAGACGTTAACAATAGACATTCTCACTGTTAGGGGGTCCGTTAAATAAAAAATATTATCTGCAGAAATTACATTTTACGCTACAAAACAAATAGAAATTATCTCATTTTCGATTTGAAAAATACATTTTTCGTAGCAGATACTTGCTTTCCGATGCAGGTGGAAATTACCTTTTCTGCTGTAGAAAGAATGTCTTTAGAATAAGACTTACTTTCCTAAGCAGAAGACACGTTTCCGCTGTGGAAAATATTCTTTCTGCAATAGATATTTGGCTTCTGCTGCTGGTGAAAATTACCCTTTTTGCTACGAAAAATACATTTTTCGCAGTGTTTGTATCTGTCATTTAACGTACCCCCCAACGGTAAGGGTATTCGTTGCTAACAGCTCAAATTTTAAGGTGTTAGATAACAAAAATAAAAGTTCTAGGTGTTAGTTAAAATGATCCAATTCTTTAGTATTAATATTGATAATTACTCTACAACTACGAGCGTTGATATAAAAAGTTAGTCAAATGCTAATAATTATCTAACGCTACACCCATTGCATCTATCATTCTAGTACGCATTATTATTGTGACATAAATAATGAAGCATTAGAAAAAGGGGTAACCTTTTTTCTACGTTTCAAACTATATAATAAACATTAATTGTATGATTCATAAAAACAAATGCGTTCAAACCAGGAGATAGTACGTATATTTCAGCTAAGTATTTATATATAAACCATTGGGAAAATGATAAATTAACCATCGTGGTTTGCAATCAATAACAAGTCAACCATTATCCTTTATTTTCTAACAAATTAAACACTGATGTATGGAAAAATGACAAAGCCAACATCGCTGTCACGTTTGCCATTAAGAAGCTGACAAGACGCCGCGGCGTTCTTCCCTCAGAACGTCGTGGTGGCGTCCCGCGGTTTGTTAATAGAAAAAGTTTTTATCGCAAAAATTGAGGGCTTAAACGTGTGATTTTGGGGTCGAGAAAGGTGGGGTCATGGGGCAAATCCTATGAAAAGTCGTAGATCTCTGAGAGAGCTTCGATTTAATACATTCTGCAGCCAATTCCGACACCCATAACCAAAGTTATGGTCTTTTAAAGTTGAAAAGGTCAAAAATCTAATAAAAACATTGGATTCGTAAAACATATACATAAGGACTTTGAAGTAGCCATGAAACTCTCTGTTTTTCATGCATGGCTACTTCACAGTCCCCAGTGGTTCTCAGTTTTTAGTGTTTAAGCTCTCAATTTTTCGATCAAAAATTTTTCCAGTAACAAACTGCGAGACACCGCTGCGGCGTTTTGATGGAAAAAATGTTGCAGCGTTTCCATTAGAATGCCGCGGCGTTCTTCCATCAGAACGCCTCACAGAACGCCGCAACTCAATCTTCTCTCTCTCTCTCTCTCTCTCTCTCTCTCTCTCTCTCTCTCCTCTGTTTTGCAATTTCAGGATGCCGGAAATGGTGGTTCCTCCAATTCCAGACCCCCACAAATATCTGAGATGTTCCAGAAGTTCGCCGTCGCTGTCAAGGCCAAGACATTTGAATTCTTCGCCGAAGAAGAAGCCGCTGAGGACTCCGATGGATTTTCCCTCTTAGACTCTGTTGAGGAAGTTATAACCAACCAGAAAGTCGTCGTAATTAAGCCAGGTCGGTCGTACAATCTCTCGCCCTCTCTCCAATTAGCGCAGGAAAAGTCTTTCGACGACATCCAAGTGAGAGAACCACAGCGCCGCGGCGTTTTGAAGGAAGAACGCTGCGGCGCACTATCATCTTCTTAACGACAAACATGATAACGATGTTGACTTTGTCATTTTTCTATACGTCAGTAGTTAATTTGTTAGAAAATAAAAGATAATGATTGACTTGTTATTGATTACAAACTACGATGGTTAATTTGTCAATTTTCCTAAACCCTTCTATCAGGGGAAAAAACTCAAATTAGGAGGTAATTCACGCACATTAATAACATATTAACAATTTTAAATCTTTCATGAGATTTCATTAATTCGAAAGATTAATAATTTTAAATCCGTTTTTTACACCTAATTGATTTCCACCTTATTAATTAATTATTTTATTAAACTCTTCATTCAATATCTCACACTCATTATTAATTATTTTTTTAAACATTATTAATTTTACTAATTATTACTAAAATTTAATCATAAAAATGGATGAAGAATCGTTACTAAAACTACAAGGATTTTCAAATTGAAAATAAGATGATTAAATTTAAACAAAACAAAAAAAAAAGCTAAAGTACAAAAGATTACGAATATATTTGATCTTAAAATAATAACTAAAATATAAAAAATTATCATTTTTTAAAACTAAATATTTTAAATAAAACATATCAAATATTTTAAATAAGACAATAAAAATCTCTCTCTCTCTCTCTCTCTCTCTCTCTCTCTCTC